>ML369062.1:0-20645 GCA_005239525.1 Nicotiana knightiana
ATAAAATGCAAAGACAAGTGCACGGCATCACTCTTCGTGATTTTACTCTCATCCTAAAAAAAAACAAGTGCACGACATCACCCTTCGTGCTTTACTCTCATTCTCTCCAAAACAAGTGCACGTGATCACCCTTCCTGCTTTACTCCCATTCTCACCAAAATAAGTGCACGTCATCACCCTTCCTGCTTTACTCTCATTCTCACCAAAACAAGTGCACGACATCACCCTTCATGATTTTACACTCATCCTCACAATAAATAAATAGATACGACACGACATTATCCTTCGTGCTTTAATATCATAACATGGCACGACATCACCCTTCGTGCTCTAACACTCTCTTCCTCACAATACACGGCATCACCCTTCGTGCTTTACACTTTTCCTCATCCAAACGATATCAAGAACAACAGTTGGGCAAGGAAAAACCAACAATATGACCCATAAATCACCACATCCCGGCAAGGGAGTCAACAATACAAACAATATCATTAACAGCATAATAAGTAATAGAAACCACAACATGCCGGCAAGCTAGTCAACAGTACAAACAATATCATTAACAAAACAGTAATAGAAACCATCACATCCCGGCAAGGGAGTAAACAATACAAACAATATCATTAACAACATAAACAATAACAGAAATCATAACATCCCGGCAAGGGAAACAACTATAACCAATCTCACTTAAACAGTTAACTTCACGGAATAACACTCAGCTTAAACAAAGGCCCAGTAATAAGCAACATCAAAGAAATACCAATAACATAAATGTCTAACAATTAGACCTAAGTGGCACTTAACGGAATAGTCATTTAAATCACAATGTAAGACTCACGGGCATGCTTGACTCCAACGAATAGATGTTCCAACTACGGCTAGTCAACTATAAGGCTGGATGACACTAATTATAGTCAACTAGGCAAGCTAAGAAGAAAATATAGCATGATGATAAGNAAACAAGGAAGACTAAATCCTAAGGGGTAGTTCCCCCCCCCCCACAAGGTTAGGCAAGATACTTACCTCAAAGACGACAATCCGGTACTCAAAAATAGACTGCTCGGGCGAAAAGACCTCCGGATGGCTCAAAATCAACTAAAACAACTTCAAAATACACATAAAACGTATAAGGAACTATTCCGAGTAATAAAGTTTCAATCTTTACAAAATTATAAAAATCGACCCAAAAGTTGACCCTCGGGCCCGCACCCCGGAACCCGACAAATTTTACAAATTCCGGTTACCCATTCCGATACGAGTTCATCCATACTAAATCTATTCAGTTCCGATATCATTTGGTCATCAAATCATGAATTTTCATTGTTGAAGTTTTCTTTCAAAATCCACAATCCCCTCAACCCAAAACAAAAATTAAATGATAAAAACAAGAACTAATTCATGAAATATATTTAATTCTAGTGGAAACACTTACCCATTCTATTTGTGTGAAATACCCTCAAAGAATCTCCCAAAACCGAGTTCTAGAAGTCAAATATGTTTAAAATGGTGAAACCCCGATTTTTGGAAGTTTATATTCTGCCCAGTGATTTAAAGCATTGCGATCGCGGACACAAGGATGCGATTGGATAGAAGAAAAATGCTGCTGGCGAAAAAGGTACTATGCAATCGCAAACAAACTCATGCGATCGCATATAAGGGAAATGACCATTGTCCAAGAATGCATAGTGCGATCGCGAGCTGAAGTGTGCGATCGCATATGGAAAAAGAAGTGGCCTTGACCACACTGTGCGATCGCGAAACAGTGTATGCGAACGCAATGAAGAGAAAAATAGGCGGGTGCAAGGGAACACTATGCGATCGTGGCTACTACTATGCGATCGCATAGAAGGAAAGCAGAAACAGTATCAGCAGTGCAAAAATAGGGAAAATGGACCCGGAACCTATCTGAAACACACCCGAGGCCCCCGGGACCCTGTCTAAATGCACAAACAAGTCTAATAACCTAATACAGACTCGCTCGAGTTCCAAATCACATAAAATAGCACTAAAACGACGAATCAAACCAAAAATCGATGAAATTCCTCAAAACTTCTTTAAACATCAAATTTTGCATTTAAGGTCCGAATCACGTCAAACGAAGTCCGTTTCATACCAAACTTCACAGATAACACATATAAATCATATCAAACCTGTACCGGGCTCCGTAACCAAGATACGGGCCCGATACCACAGGTTTCACATAACATTTCATTTTCAAAAACCTTTATATTTTTAAGAAAATAATTTTCTTTAAAAATTCATTTCTCGGACTTGGGACCTCGGAATTCGATTCCAGGCATACACCCAAGTCCCATATTTTCCTACGGACCCTCTGGGACAGTCAAATCACGGGTCTGGGTCTGTTTAGCAAAAATGTTGACCGAAGTCAACTTTATTAAATTTTCTTATACAAAATTATCATTTTTATTAGTTTTTCACATAAAGGCTTTCCGTCTATGTGCCCAGGCTTCGCACGTAAATCGAGGTGAGATAGAAGGAGGTTTTCACAACCTTGGAATACAGAATTAGATAGAATATACGGGATGACCTTTTGGGTCATCACGACATCACATCCTTCCCCTCTTAAACAAACGTTTGTCCTCGAACGTGCCAAGATTCACTTTGAACTCATCCAATCACTGATGGTACACTTCTAACACATACCCACCGGTGATCCCACGTCACCCAAACCCTCATAAGCCCGATGATACAATCACAACCGCAATATAGCCTTCAAATCACCACCGATAAGCCTCATACATCTACTTCTCACCCTTTACTCATTTACAAAAGACCCGATTCTAAATCCATATCCGGCATTAGCCTCATCAGCTGCATCAACTCATGACTACACCCACAGGCATGACCACACAACATAGTACATCACACATAGGCTCATATAATACTTTTGATCACAACAGCTGCCCGAAACCAACTCGACATTGGCAATTAGCCCCACATCTGAAAGAACTTTATTTTCCAAACCCCATAACACTGATAATGATGCAATGAACACGGAGACTTCATTATTAAACATCTGAGTAACCAGCCACAACTGACACCACCGGGCACACATCCCGCATACTAAACTAAAGAAACAAATAACGAAATGACTGAATATGAAAATAGAAACATATAAAGGAACTATCAAACAAGCCCATAGGAACAACTCTCTATCAATAAAGACTTACCAAAAGCAATATAACAAGGAATAAGCAAAGCATATGAACAAATCACAAGGATACCATCCTGATAAAATTCCCACTGCGGTACTCAGCCCGGTCCAAACATATCGAATCACAAATATCACGAGGACCTCGTCCTCAACTCTAAATCACATACCGAAAATATATCATATTAATTAAAATTCCTTCACTAATTCATCTCAGCTGATAAAATCATAACGCTCGCTGATCTCACATCTCAATGGGGTATCAAATCACAACTCGTAAACAAAATACTCAGGAAAATCACATAAAGCTTACCACGAAGAACAACAAGGACTTACTGCCAGTGTCACTATTATCAAGAATGAATAAAACAACGATAGACACAGGCTACTACTCATAGAATCTCCCAACAGGAGTAAACAAAAAATGGAGTGCAAAACATGGAACTCACTCATAAATGAAACAACAAATAAGGGAACTCGTCTCGACCAAGAGACCTATAATGAAATACAATCGGTTCCCCCTGTAACACATCAAAACATACATGTATGATAATATCTGGCACATCGGCCTCCGGCCTACTATATGCAACACATGAACGGGTCGGTCCTCCTCCTCTTTGGGGCCCTCTACTCACCTGAATACCCTGCTACCCCACACTTACCTGAATCCTGGGACAATCTCTCACCCTGTGGCTAAAATCTCCACACAGAAAATAATCTCGCTCCCGTCAAAGCTGTGAAAAAACACACAATACGAATCCCCTGAGACCTATGAGTACCTGAAATCCCATGTGAAGCTGGTAATGCAAATTGAACTGGTTGACCCACAAAACTTCTACCGTGTCGTACCTTGCCTCCATAATGCGGACCAGTAGATTCCCCCGATCTACGAGGCCTCATTGCCTCCTTGAATTCTCTCTCTGATCTCGTCTGACCTCTCGCTCCCGGTCCCACATGCTCCCTAACCGGCGAGAGATCCCCAATACCTGCTGAAATGAGTTATCCTACTCTAACTCTCGAGTCCCGCTGAACCGAATATCATGCCTGAATCTCTCAAAACTCTGCGAACTCATATCCTAACTGAAACAACCAAACGAGGTGCATGTCTGGCCCACTCACTGAATCTAACGGTATGCGCCAATAGTGACATAGCGTCCTGACGCAACTGCTTAAACTTTGTGCGCCGTACATCCTGAAGGAACTGAGGTGAAACCTCTCTCAAAGCATCTCCGAAAGACTGAATCCATGCTAGTGAAGCTAACTCGGCCAGGTCACCCCAACTCATATGCCGCTAGGGGTGGGCATATTTCGGTCGGAACCGAATAAACCGACCGAACCAAAATTTTTTTTATTTCGGTTTCGGTTATTCGGTTTGTTTGGTCGGTTTCTGTTTAAATTTTTAAAATTTCGGTTTTCGGTTATGAAGTTATTTAGTTCGGTTAACCGAATTATTAGCATATAGGTTCTTTAAGTTATATATAGGCTAAGCCCATAGGTAATAAATTAATACTATTAGGTCCAATCTATCAAAGACTCAACCCAATTAAGTAAGTCCATCAACTTCCCAATCTTAAAGACTTTCACTCTATTAAAACTTCCATAGCATATATGATAGATACCGGGAGGATTTCACACAGAGTTATAATTTACGCTATGTTTGAATTTTATGATCCATAATAGTGTGCAAAGTTTAGTCTATTTTTTTTATAAACACAATATTTCCAACAATTTCGAAGTTTTGGAAAAAACAACAAATTCGCCAGTCCTATTATTACATAGAAGGAGCCTAATATGATAATGTTCAAACCGAAAACCGAACCGAAATTAGAAAAACCGAACTGAACCGAACTTATTTCAGTTCGGTTTCGGTTACTACTTTTACAAAACCGAAAACCGAATAACCGAAACGAATTTCTTCAAACCGAACCGAACCGACCGAACGCCACCCTAGTGCCGCCATCACTGATCCACCTACTATTCTGAACCTGAGACGTGACAAAGCAATCCCGCTCGTCTCCACATTACTCAAAGTACAAAGAATTTAGTGACACTCCTCCCGAAAACCCTGGGCACCATCTGCCGCCAATCCACTGAAAGATAGAAGGGTAGTACTTCCTGTACCTCTCAAGTTCAAGGTATTCTTCCTCCGATGCTGCTACCTTAACCACGACTGAACTGAAACCAGATGCCGTGCTGCTATGAAAACTGGAACCTGACCAATATGATCTCGCTGCTCTGGAGTGTAGACGGTGGGATTCTGAACTCCTCCCCTTATCTGTGCAGCAACTGATGCACTAGAATCAACCCTGCCTGAGTAAACGTACCAATTATACTCAAAACTATACCCAGGCCTACTGAAGCCCGGGGTAGAAATAGGCACCCCCAGTACCTGTCCCCCAACTAGAACTACTGGCGACTCCTCAATGGCTGCTCTGGTAGGCATCTTAACTACAGCACGTACTCCTCGTTGGCCTTTGTCTCTGACCATTGCGACGTGTGATTTGAGATAACATCATCAGGAACCGCCGCTCGTGTCCTCACCATTGGTGAGAAAATGGAACGATATTAAAGGCCTTGGCAAATTCCAAGGAGGATGTCCCATATCTTGAGAGTACACTTCACAACCAATGGGAAGTGACTGTTGCATTGTTACTGCACTGTAGCGTGTACAGTTGCAGGCAGTCACTTTTCTGCTATAACTTTTTACAACTGTAGAGTTGACCTATACTATCGTCTGAGAGTCTGTCAAGGGATCAGGTCCTTCAATTGGTCCGTATACGTTTAATCAATGCATTCTCCAGAATTCCTTGAGTTAAAGCTGACTGGTTGTGCTGTCTACAGATCAGGTCTTTTTTCTGGTTCTTGATATCAAAGTTTGTTAGATCATCAAAACAAAATACAACCCATCATTTACAGTGCAAGTGTTAAGTCAGTTTATGCAACATCCTACGAGATCTTGCTTAGATGGTGCACTTAGGGTGGTCAAGTATATTAAGGATTTTCCTGGTCTTGGTATCTTTCTCGGGCCTTATCTGTCATCTTTCTACCTTTTGTGATTCTAATTAGGCAGCATGCCCCAATACAAGGAGGTCTATCACTGGGTACGTTATCAAACTAGGGGCTCTTTATTGTCTTGGAAGTCAAAGAAGCAACAGACAGTGAGTAGAAGTTCAGTTGAAGCTTAATACAGAAGCCTTGCAACAGTTGCAGCTGAAATTACATGGTTGGTTGGATTGTTGAAGGAGTTGAACATTGCTGTACTTCAACCAGTTGATCTTTACTGTGACAGTAAAGCTGCTCTTCAAATTGTAGCAAATTCCTTTTTCCATGAAAGGACAAAGCACATCGAGATAGATTGTCACTTTGTTCGGCAAAAAATCAAAAATAGATTACTTGCACCTCATTATATTTCGATAAAGCTTCAACTAGCTGACCTTATAAGAAAGGCCCTTGGGGTCGCTCAACATCCTTTTCTTCTCTCCAAGCTAGGGTGTTCAATTCTTTTCCACCCTCCAGCTTGGGGGGGGGGGGGTAAGTCTTGGGATATAGAGGATAAAGTTGTACATACTAGAACTCTAGGGTGAATTAGAGTTAGTTTAAAAGAAAGTTAAAGTGGTTAAATTGGTTAGTTGACAAGTGTAGATGAGCTGCCAGTTAGTTAGTGCATATGTTCACTATAGACCATTGTACTCTGCTTCTTATGTCTCAGACGAAATACCTTCTCATTTCTTCTTCTCTCTATCTTCTCAATTGCTGTTTCTACTCTATCGTTAGCTGCAATTCTACATGATTATTGTAGATAAGGAGATGAATTAATATCGCAATTGTTGTTAATAATTTTATTTGCAATATTAGTATTACAAGTACTAAATCAAATATGTCAACTTGATCTTTTTTTTCTGGGTAAATTGATTAAAAAAGAATGGATTTCACTTTTTGCTTTTCGTTTCAAGCATCATGAAACTTGTCGCCTTTTTTGGGGGATTTAAAAACACTATATATAACAACAAAAATAAAAGGAAACCTAGAAAATGAAGGAACAAATTAAAATGACCATTTTATCACTGATGAGGTCCTTCTAAACGAAGATAATCATACATGACTCCTTGATAGGGAGTGAGAGCTATTGTTTGTGTAAGAAAAATTGTGTTTGCTCCTTTGACAAGCAAATTCCCTTGTATTCCAATGCTGTAAAGCCAATATAATCCATGTATACCATGTCTTGCAATTGCATTATCTCCCCCTATAAATCCTGTTGTAAAATGGGGTTCTTGCGCTTTTCCATCATTGATACGAACCTTGAGGGAAAAAATAAACCCAAAAAAAAATCAAAAAAATCATGTAAGTCATCTCAGATAAACTTTGGCTAGTTAGTCTAGTTGGAGACACAATACATTATATTTCTTTCAAAAATATTACAATCGCTTTAATAAGCCTTATGCGATGCGAATCCAAATTAGTCAGAGTCTCATTGTGAGTACTGCTCACCAAGTTGGAAACTAAAAGAAACGAATTAATCAAGGGTAAGCTACATACTTGTAGTTCAGCTTCATGAGCTGCAGCAAGAGCAAGTTGGAGAGTGTAATTTGAGGCATTGTCAACACTGGTAAGATTAAATATAATTCTCCATGTGGTAGCATTATATGTGTTGATTCCTACCTTCCTGCAAAAGAATTCCAGCAGCACAAAGTTATTATTAAAATTTGATATATTGATCATTAAGAAACAAAGGAAAAAACATGAGCGCACGCGCTCTCTCTATATATATATATACGCGCGTGTAGCTAAAAACAAAGAGGCATAAGAAGCTATAAGGGCATACCTAGAAACATGAGCATAAAACCAGTCTGTTGAATAATTGTTAGTCTCAACATTGTAGACAAGATCATTTGTAGGATATATAACACTGTATTGTTTCCACAAACCGTACTGTCTAAAACTGCAATCAAACCAAAGTGAAAGTGAATGAACTATAATTACAAATTAGGAGTGACAAATAGATGATTGACTTGAATTTGAGCGGGTCAACATGAAGTAATAATTGGACGGATTATATTACCGTCCAAATTTTACTTAAGCTAAGATGAGTTAAATAATATATATAGCTCATAACTCATCCCCTTCGATTCTAACGAAGTTTTAAGTTTTGTGTTTGTTTTCTTATTCTTATATATCATTTATTTAATTTCCGAACAAAATTAATAAAAAAATACTATATATAATATATTGGATAAAAATAGTTTGTTTTAAAAAATGCGCTGACAAGTTTTCTTATGGCTCAATTTGAGCTACATATTCAACCCAAAACAGTCCAACGGCTTGACTTGAGCTGTGTCCAAATTGATCCGCCATGAAAATATGCCCACACCAACTTGAGCGAATTTCGCGCGGTCAGATTTCCATGAACTAATGTTATAAAGGGTGAAATTTCAAAATAGCTAGATTTATCATTGGTAATTGAAAAATAACAATAGTTTTAAAAGTAATTGAAATTTAGTCACTTTTTATGCAAAGATAAATCTGAATGAAACCACTTTGCAAAATCCGAAAAATATTCCAGCATAATATACTGGAGTTCGAATTTTTTACATGTGAATTTCCAGCATAATATACTGGAGTTACACTATATTATGCTGGAACTCCATCATAATGTACTGGAGTTCCAACATAATATACTGATCCAGCATAATATGCTGGAAGTTTATATACATGTGCTCCGATCTCCACTATATTATGCTTGAACCTTCCGTGTGCTGGATTTCCATCATAATATGCTGAAAGTTCATACACATGTGCACCAATTACAGTATATTATGCAGGAACTTTCTGTGTTACTCCAAAATAATGGTTATTTTTCAATGACTTTGCAAACGCTGACTATTTTTCAATTATCAGTCCGAAAACTGGCTATCCCGTGCTATTTACAGTATTTTATAAAACTATATTGTCAATCTACGAGCTAAAGTAGACAGTAGTGAAGTGAATGAAATGAATAACAATACTAAGAAAGAAATTAAGAAGGAACGTACATTGATTCAGTGTTGTTTTTGTATTTGTGAACTTTGAATTGTGGAGGTGGATTTGGAATAAAGAATTCAGCTGCAGTTCGATCTGGCACTCCAATTTCCCATAGTGTGGCTCCATTTCTTGGAGGCTTATAAACCAAACTCCCCAATTTGATATTGGAACCTGTATATATATATATATATATATATATTAATTAGCTGTGAGAGAGAATAGACTTATTTTGACAAACTGATTATTTAGAATTAGGAAAATATACATTTTGGGTGAGTAAAAATGTATAACCTGGAGTTATTTGTACATCTGAAGTGTATTTGTAATCCCCAATAAATCCTGGGACTGTTGCATACAAGTTATATGTACCAGATATGACATTCTCTATGATAAAATTCCCATTAGAATCTGTTTTAGTCCAGAACTGATATCCCTGGAGATGAAACGAAACATAATAAGTTAATAAATCTATTTTCTTTTACAGATCTATATAACTTAAAAAATGTGTCTATTTTTTATTTTTTATAATTTTTTTATTTTATAAATTTACAAATCATGTACTTAACCTTACTTTGTTTTCTCTTTGCCATGATCCAGCATCTCCTGATGGCGCTAAACCAATATAGGCATTGGAAGCCGGCACATCTTGTTTACTGATAAACCTTATATGTAAAACAAAAACGAAAGAATGTTAAAATCAATCAATCAATTGAATTGGTTGTATAAATCCTTTATATTCAGTTAAATAACTTCATTGATTTTGATATTAAATATCTGTCTTAAAAGACAAATTACGAGTTCTTTGATTCTCGCACTTATTTCTACGTGGTAAACTAATTTAATCTCAACTACAGTCAAACTTTTTTATAACAACATCGTTTGTTCCCAATTTTTTTGGCTTTTATAGTGAATAGTTATTATATACCTACAACAACATTCGGCGGTTGAATATATTTTGCCTGTTATAGACAAAAATTATCCAAAAATTATTTTTTTTCTTTTTTAATATTACATATAAAGGTAAATAAATATTTAAATTCAAAATTTCAAAAGATATGAATATTTCACGAATTAAATGCTAAAAAGGTCTAATACATTATTAAGAAAATTCATAACTAAACGTACAAACTTTTAAACTCTAAGGCACACAATTAAATATTTGAAGATCTTCAAAAAAACATAATAATAACGTGCATATTTTCATGGTACGTACTGTTATCTTTAAGATATATATTTCTATTATAAGTTTTATATTAAAGTTATAAAATATTTGATTAAAATATTTAGAATTATTATTAATAATAATCTTAGAAAATCTACCTGAGTGTTATAGAGAGGTAATTTTACAAAGAGCGTACTGTTATAAAGATGGTTGTTGTTATTATAGGTAGAAAGCTGTTATAGGTAAAATATAACATAAAAAATCGATTCTGAAAAAAACTAGGCTTTTATAGTAAATGATAATTATATAAGGATGCTGTTATAAAGAGGTTAGTTGGGACTCCACTCACTGTAGATATGGCCATAGATTAATCAAACAAATCCACTCTTGCTCAAAATTGAATGCCCAAAGTAGATCAAGCATTTTCACTTTGAAATATATGTGAAAGTAATTTGATTGCAGATTCTAAAGGATGAATACTGGGTAAAAAAACCTACCTGTCATTCACAAATATTTGGCCTCTAACTGTTCCTCTTTGATTAGATTTTATGTAGTCTTTTGAAACTGGAAAATCATAGGGCCAGCTTGCAACTTCTTGATTCATCTGTAAATTTGACAGGGAATTCCTTCAGCAATATGTTAAATGAATTCACTTTTCAAATTGGTACAGTCAAATCTCTCTGTAACAGTCTCGTTTGTTCCAAATATTTTTGATGTTATAGCGAAGTGTTGTTATAAAAAATATATATTATAACATAACATGAAAATTGATTCTGGAAAAACTTAATTTTTATAATGAAGTGTTGTTATATAGGGATATTGTTATAGAGTGGTCTGACTGTATTAGCATTTAGTAAGAGATTAATATATTACCCTTTTCTTAGCATCATCCCAAAGTATGGAGGGATTGTCCTTAGCTGAACCATCTGAATTTAGATAAACAAACACAGGGCCAATAACTTTTTTCCATGGTTCTCCTTGTTGAAATTTTATAGCCAAATCCTCTCCTGCATAATGTGTACTAACAAATACCTGCAATTATCATTAAAATATATGACTAAAAGTATAAGAAAATGAATTTGAGCCCGTTTGGACATATAAAAGAAATTCACTTTTTTCCGAACTTTTTTTACTTTTTTTTTTTCGAAATCAATGTTTGGCCATAAAATTTCAAGTTTCAGTTGAAGATGAATTTTGAAATTTTTCGAAAATTTGAAAAACTCCAAAAAATTATTTTTCAAAATTTTCACTCATATCACTCACAAAATTTCAGAAACAATCCAAAATTATATTCATGTCCAAACACAACTCTAATTTTCAAATATCATTTTGACTCGAATTTTTTTTTTTTCACTTTTTTTTTTGGAATTTTACATTTCTTATGTCCAAACGCCCACGAAGTGTTATATATTATAGAAATTTAATATTTCATCACTTACAGAAAGTACAGTTGGACCAACATGTGTAGTAATGTCTTGTCTAAATGGTCCTCCAGTACGAAATTCATTGCTCGGAAGAATCATCCAAAATCCTACTGGAGGATTTGCACTCACCCATCCATAAACTTTACCGTCTTTGTTATCATTTGTATAGAAATACTTGTCATCCACCTGCATTTTTTGAATGTGTATGTAAACATCAAGCCATGCAAATAGTAAACAATTTTTTTTCTCCGCTCAGTATTCGGTACCAGCTTTGGAGCCTGACTTATCCAGATTTGCATCCAAAAGTCCTACTTTAACACTCCTTAATAAAGATAATCCTATTTGATGGCTCGAATCTAAGAACTGTGGTTACGGTTGGGACGGTAATATAATTACCACCCAACCAGTTTTATCAAAGGCGAAAAGTGTAAAAAAGCTCTAAAGTCCGTTGGGGCTTTAAGCGAAAAGCAAAAATAAAGTGTGGACTTTAATAAAAAAAAGGCGCAATGGGAAAAAAAAATAAAAATATGCATGTATTCCAAGACTAATCATTATAAGCACGCGAAGAACAAATATATGGACAAAAAAAATTAGAAAAAAACCACGATAAAGTGAAATATCAATTGTTTAAGATCGTCTTTTCAGGGTTACACTCAGTGGCAAGGAAAAGTATGCCTTAGACCTTTGACGCAACACAAAAGCGCCCATAAAACGAGGCGATCGACGCGCTTAACATGTTTTGAGTCTCGCTTCAGGACTTAAGTAGCGCGCCTTTTGATGACAACACACAATTTTTGGTGGTTTAAACAAAACTTATGACTATGAAGATAATGCAATATATGATCTATATATTTTCTCAAACTCTCAATTGAATCCTTTTGAGTTATCTTCAAAGTTGATGTGCTTGCTGACTTTCGTAAAAAGAAATTTATATTATTAGTATATATATAAGTTGAATCTTTTTCAAATAAATGTATATGCTAATTATAGAGTCGTATACCTCTCGTTTTAAATCTGGATTAGTCGGGCCAGTAAGAAGAACAGCTTCTTTGTAGTCAAGCACCTCGCCAGTCTTTCGATCCACTTCCATTGGCATAACCCGTTGCCTCTCGTCAGAGACAGCCATGTAGTGAAACCTTTTTATTCATAAAAATGCAATTTCAATACTATATATAAATCCAGTAATAAATTATCAAATTTCTTTTTTTATTTATATAATGATGAGAAATTTTAGATAAAATACATGTCTTGTTGAAGCTTGAACACAATCCTGAGATTTTGGATATACGAAAGCGGCCATCCTTCTAAACGTTCAACGATTGAGTAAGTATAAAATCCTGGTGCGTCGCGCAACATTATGTACCTGAAATTTGGTCGCTCAAATACAATATCCACAGTTACATTGAAAAAGAAGATAAACTTGTATATTCTGACAGTGAACGAAATTAGATACTTCAAAAAGAAAGAAAAACTTGAGCTTTTACATTGGAGTACTTCACCTTTTGTCAATGTTTACGGGTGGTTCATCACATTGAGAAGCATTCCACCTTCTTTTAAATGAAATTTCTGTCTGGTTTTCATTGTCTATAATGACTTCAAAACTTGTTGCTGAAAACCTGCATAATAACACCAAAATTTATGCACTTTATTTTAATTCATCAACTAGTTACAGTTTTTTTAGATGGTTGTTTCATAATTGTATTGTATTGTATTGTTGTACAGTATCATTTGGATGTATATAATATCTGAATAGATTGTATTATTTGTCGTCGTTTCATGATGTCATGCATCAATAATATGAAAGATAAACTTGCAATATTATAAAGAAAAAGTAAGGTACAAGGTAAAGTTATTATATAAAAAGGTAGGGTAAAAGATAAAATAATATTATTTAATAATAAGGAAAAGCATGATGAGAGAGAAAAGAAAAAAAAAGAAAATGATGCGACCTCACTAAATCGGTATTTTATAAAGTGACACTTTTCATCATTACGTAACGACGAATTTAATAATACGATACAATAAAATTTAAGTAACAATCAAAATAAGAATGTATTAAAAGTAACAACAGGTAATAACCAGAGAGGTAAAGACTGATTACTTTTTTCGAGTTGTCTGAGGTCCAGTATTATTCCAGATAACATCCCAATACCTGAAATTGTATTATTATTATTAATTAATTTTTTCTTTAAAGAAAATATAAACTATAATACTTAGTGTAACAATAGGTTAAAACTCAATACCCTCTATCGTTGTCGTTTTTGGTAGCTAGTAAATTTTCGATCCCACCATATGATATGCACGTGACGTGGCCATCTGGTTTTGATAAAGTAATATTTGCAAAGCCATTGCTCAATATCACCTAAAGATAAAACAATGAGAATTATAATTGAAGGAATTACATTTAATTTACATAAAATCAAATTAAGTACAACCTCTTATACAAATGTTTAAAGATTTAAATATAGAATAAAATGTCTGATAAATGTAGATTTACTTGTTCTGTTTGTATCTCCAATTTGACCGCTGGCAGTGTTGTCATTCTTCCCCAGTTTTTAATTCTAACAAAGGAGTAACAAGTCAGTACGTTAATCAGGTTGAATCAAATTTGAACGAGTTAAAACGAGTTTAGTTTAACTTGAATGAGTTAGAACGGGATGAATCAATACTATATGTGTAGGAAACAATAATAGCTAAATTTACTCGACTCAATTTGACAAAATAATGAATAATTACTTTACATGTCCAACTCAAAATTGTTTTTCATTTCTTTGTTTGTCTAGTTATAATTTGTTTAATTATCAAATCAACTAACAAAAACTTTATATCACGATTATATCTAATCAACGCAATATTATTTCTTACATTTATGTTTTAATAAATTCTCTTATGGGTCAAATTGGCCTACATAGAACAATAGGTGGATTATATATGGGAGAAATTTAAAAATAGCCAGATTTACAAGTGGTCATTCAAAAATAATCACATTTTCAAAAGTAATCGAAATTTAGTCACTTTTCAAGTAAAGATAAATCTGAACGAAAACACTGTTCAAAATCCGGAATATACTCCAGCATAATATACTAGAGTTCCAGCAAAGTATACTGGAACTCCATTATAATATACTGGAGTTCCATCAAAGTATACCGGTTGAGCATAATATGTTGGAAGTTCATACACAGGTGCTCGAATCTCCAGTATATTATGCTGGAACTTGCGCGTGTTGGAGTTCCAGCATAATATGCTGGAAGTTCAAACACAGGTGCACCGAACTCTAGTATATTATGCTGGACCGGTCTCTGTTGCAGCAAAATAATGGTTATTTTTCAATGACTTGGCAAACGGTGACTATTTTTGAATGATCATTCCGAAAACTGGCTAGCCCGTGCTATTTTAACATTATATAATCCGTTTACTTTGTGGTCTCTTATTTAGAAGTTAACCACTTTTTCAGAATTAGACCAGTTGTCTGAATATCTATTTTGAATTTAAACTTCAAGCCAAGTGGTCATTTTCGAACTTTTGACCACTGGTCTACTTCAGAAGAAGTGGTCAGCTTCTAAATATAAGGCGAAAAAGTGACTATTTGTGTAATTCAAACTACCTAGACTATTCAAATTTTTCCAAGCTATTAAATAGGCTAACTTGGTTATGTCCCAATTCAAACGTGAATGTATTTTCATTGGCTAAACTTGACACTCCTAGCATCGTTGAGCCTATTCTTATGTAGTAAATAAAAGAAATTTGACTTCATATAATTTCGAAAATAACTTTATGGATCGAAAATTAATTAAATAAAAGAAATATAGACTTACCCGTTGTGTTGACGACAATCTGCAGCTACTATGAAGAATGTAAAAGCAACCATAGTGACCTCCAACAAACATATGCTTAGTTTCTTATTCTTCCCCATTTTCTGCAATTTCACTCAAAAATATATTTATACTAGAAAATTAATTAAAGAAAAACTTGTTTGACTATCGAAATTCAATTACCGCCACATAAATTGAGATGGAGGGAATATAATATAAGAAATTCTTATCCTAATAAGACCTAACAATTCTTCTTCAAAACTTTTGAGGTAAACACCACCTAAACTTATTAAAATCACTAGCCTTGAATTTTCTTATAAGAAATTGGGAAATTCAAATTAAAAGAATGTGATGGTAATTAAAAATTGAAAAGAATGTAATATTTTTCCTAATAAGTAAGGGGTTGACAGGAAAAAAAGAAACACAAACACACGGAAGAAGCAATTTATATTAGTTTCCATTGGAAATTGAAACTAAAAGATAAATGAGAAAATTAGAAAAAAAAACAAATATTAATAATAATAACAGAAAAAAAATAACAAAACAGAGAAGAAGTTGCATACCTCTCTGCTAGTCTGCTGTGTATGTATTATAATGTCTATTAAGCTTTTTATAAGTTAGAAATTGGTCACTAAATTAATAAATCATTTCATGATTTAAAGAAGATTATATATGGACAAAATACTAATTAAAAAGATTGTTAAAGCTAAATCTTGAAAGAGATTCTAACCGAGCTAGCTGTGAAAAGATCTCCTAAGGAAAGTCAACTAATAGTAGCAAATTAAGATGCTAATCTCTTTTTTATCATAGATTTTCTTTCTTATTTGTCTTGTATTTCAAGAAAAAGAAAATATTGCCACTTCATGGATTTCAAAATGCTTCCACTCAATCCAAATTAAATATAATTTCTACTATCAAGAATTGAACGTCTTGTCAATTTTGGCTTGCAAGTAGATTTAGAATCGTAACATTTTATGTCGTGGGTAAAATTAGTCCCGACATCTCGTTCTCTTTTATATATATATATGAGTCTTAGAGTACGCGCTTTACGCGTGTACTCTATTTCAGTGAATATATAATTTTAAGAAATAATGTGACTATTATTAAATAAAATATTTGAGTTATTGAACAAAAATTAAAAATATTTGCTTTTAATAATGAATGTTGATTCAATTTATTAAGTATAAACATCTTACTTTCACTTAAAATTCTAAGTTATTATCTATAAAAATAATTAATGCCTAAACATATTTCAAAGGGAATTGCCGTAAGAAATAGAAGGAAAAGAAAACATATTCCTAGTTCTCCCAGACTATATTTATTTTGAAATTCTAAATATAAATTCTTTTACTAGTTTTAAAAGGAAAGATTTCATAACCAATTTTAGTGATGAGTCTTATATATTTCAAATAAGGAAAGATTTAATAAATAATATTCTATTTGATTTGAAAGTTCTACATATTAAGAAAATATTTAAATTACTATTTTGTTCAGTGTGAACTCCATTTTAAAAGGGTAAAAAACAAACAACATTTCTCTAAGGGCCTTCGTGTTTTTAATATAATATAGATAATTATATTTTTAATGATTTTCGCGGTAAAATTACAATCGTGGAAGTCAGCTACTCCTAATGTCTATCAACCAGTGATTCCGACCAAGAAATTTCATCATTTATTATATGCAGAATACATAAAATACCACCCGAACTTGTACCCCAAATCCCCATTACACACCTTTTCATCACAGAAATATTTTTACGCACTTAAACCTTTCAGATGTGTATCTATGACTGTCACTGCCCAAATTCCAATTTAGGTCGCGATGACGCCCAAGTCTGATGTCAGGCAAGCCAACCTTAATTTACTAGTGATCCCCTTTTAATTTTTAAAATAATTTCCCATACTTGAAAGGTTTTCTTTTAGATTTCAAATTTCGAAGTCAACAAGTGACTTAGACAATCAAAAGTGAGTAATAAATATAGTAATCACCACCAATAATTACAACTCAAAAGAATAGAATATCCACTACGTGGGCATGCCAGGAACTGGCGTCACAGGTCTACGGGCATCTAATAGAAACGAGTATCCAAAAGAAAGTACAAGTTTGCCCTACTGTCCGAAGAAAAGTAATACAAACATAGCAAAAGAAAAGAGGAACTCCAAGGTGCTGTCAGAGAGATACGTCAGCGAAAGCAGCTCACCGAGAAGTTCATGCCAGATATACGTCAGGGACGAGCTTCGGATGAATGCCCAGATGCACCTGCCTCAGAGCCTGTACAATTAAGTACAGAAGCGTAGTACCCAGATATGTACCCAATGAGTATCCCGCCTAATCTCGAAGAAGTAGTGACGAGAGGTAGACGTGATACTTACTAAGGTCAAATTTCTAAATATCATAATTTAATAAGGACTAGGCAGGCATAACAGTCGTAGTAATTGTATTGGTAAAAAAAGAGCTTCACACGTGTGATAAATCTTGATGACTCAGCACTCTACGTGGAGCAATGAAGACACGACATCTGGACGGGACTCTTATGAAGAGGTATAAGGCAAAGACTCACGACAAATCACAACCACGGGTTAATTAACTATGGAAGTATCAACGTGATTGAGAAGATGGAGAGACATGGTCAAAATGTATCTGGGCGGAACAAAAGGCAGATTCGGAGATCTTCAGTTAGTGATCCACACGTTACACAACTTTCACGTAACAGTTACGGTTACTCATTGTAACGTTATATTAATGTCATAATTAGTCATTAATGCTCAATCACTGAAAAGGGCAAACATTATATTAGGAAATTCCCTATATAAGGGAGTAAAATATAACCTGTAAGGGGGCATCCGAACTACTATTGAAATACACTTTACTTTTCGTACATCTCATTGATTTTTCTTTATTACTTACAATCAGTCTTGCCTGGGTTATCAGAAACCTGTGTTTATCCTAAAAATAGCTTTGGTCAAAGGATCTAATTCTTTGGTTAAACAAATTGGTTCCGTTACCGGGAATCTGATAATCTTTGTTTGCTTTTCAAGCGATATCCTCTGAACTATGTCGAACTCTAACGACAACAACCAGCAAAGGAATGGAACCCTAGTTCCATCACCTTCAGGAACCCCACGTGGTTCAAGGGAACAATCCCCAGAAATATCCAATAACAACAACGATAATAATGATCAAACGGTAGAACAAGATCGGGTAAAGCAAATGATTGCAGAGTATGAGAGCCAGGCTTTGCAAGAATTTGCGAGGGGATTACCAGCAGCGTCACCTGCACCACTGACACCATCCCCCAATAATACCATCACCGTGGAAAATCCTCAGTCTGGGTTGGCAAACTCAGGAAGGGGAGATACTCCTAATGAATCTCTCGAAGCGAGACCATGTTTGTCTAATAACTCTGAATTACAGACTTTATTACTAACTTTGCAGAAACAGGTGAAGGAACAAAACGATCGAATTGAACACATTCCTGGAGTACCACCTGTTATTAAAGGCATTGACGTTGATAGATATTCTCAACAACCTTGGAAACCAAGCGCAGCACCCCTACCTATTCCCAAGAAGTTTAAAATGCCTGATGTTCCTAAGTATGACGGTACAACCGACCCACGCGACCATGTGACTGCTTTTATCACCGGAGTGAAGGGCAACGACTTAACAAAACAAGAAATTGAGTCGGTCCTAGTTAAAAAGTATGGAGAAACACTTACCAAAGGGGCGCTAACATGATATTCTCTTTTCCCTGAAAACTCTATTGATTCTTTTGCTGAGCTTGCAGATTCTTTCATAAAGGCATACTCCGGTGCACAAAAAGTCGAGCAAAGGATGGAGGACATCTTTAAAATAAAACAAGGAGACACGGAACTACTTTGTGAATTTGTAGACAGGTTTCAACGAGAAAGAATGCTACTACCAAGGGTGCCTCATAATTGGGCAGCCATGGCATTTGCAAGCAACTTAAATGACAAAAGTTTTGAAGCCACGAGAAGACTCAAGTAAAGCTTGAGAGAATTCCTAGCTACGACGTAGAATTATGTCTATAACAGGTACAGTACTAAACTTCGAATAGAAGAAGAGACTATTGCTCGTTCGAAAGATGAAGATCATACCAGGTCCAGACGTTCTGAATCAGACATGAGATCAGGTAAAAACAGGTACGATCCTTACTTGGGACCATCAGGACGTGAAACTCG
This sequence comes from Nicotiana knightiana, assembly GCA_005239525.1. Lineage (NCBI taxonomy): Eukaryota > Viridiplantae > Streptophyta > Magnoliopsida > Solanales > Solanaceae > Nicotiana > Nicotiana knightiana. The sequence goes on from ML369062.1 coordinate 19,791, forward strand.
TCCCAGGTTCGAAAACACCAGGTCAGATTATAGACCACCAAGCAGAGATGCAGGCTCGTCCTCATCTAGATCCAGAAAGGATCGAGATGAACGACCTAGAGGTAATGCACGAATTGGGGATCACACCTTCAATGTAAGTACTTTTGATACCCAATTTTTCCTCAAACTATTTTAAAGTTTGCATATAAATCTTCAAAATCACTCTTTATAATAATTGTTATTTTTTCGTAATTTTTCATATTTTTATTAAATTCTTTTCCAATTTATTCAGTACTTTTATATTCAATAATTATTCATGAATTGTATTATAAATAATTTCAAAATATTTTCCAGCTCAATATATCATTTTTAATCCTATTAGGATTTGATTATTTCACAAATTAGTCAATTTGGCATTATTTGACCATAATTACAATAATTTTTCAACTATGGCCTAATTGTACATTTTATACCATTTAAATCAATAATTATTCATTTTTATATTTTCTATATTAATTAATTACCTTAATTCTACCTATTTAAGCTTAATTTAATTTTATGCAATTATTAGCTATTTCTATTAGTTATTTTTCTATTTAATCGGGCATTTAACAATTAGCCCCTCCCTATTTAAATTATAGCCCAGTTTTAATTCAGTTTCAATCTATTGAAACCAGCCCAATTACATAACCCAATACCCAAGCCCAATCTCTATCCTACCCGACCCAACGTCTGGACAAATCCTGACCGTTGATCAAACTTGATCAACGGCCAAAAAACAACCTTCCTTAATTAAACCTAGGCGACTACCCCCTGTGAACAACTAATTTTTGACCATACTCAAATGTTATACTATTTTAGTGTAAATATTCCTTT
>ML369065.1:0-11684 GCA_005239525.1 Nicotiana knightiana
CCGGTGTCGTTTGCCAGCGATTCGCCGGAGCGTCGTTCTCTGGTCAATACTAGCAGCGGAAGCAGAAGCGGTTCCGGCGGCGCCGCCGTTTTCCGTTCGCCTCTAGCTTCGATTGACAACATCGAGATTCCGACGTCGTTCAGGACTCCGGTGAAAGTCGAAGAGGATGTGGTAGTCATGGACGGCATTCTCGTTGAGCCGAAACATGGCGCAAGAGCTAAATCGTCGCCGTCAACGTCAGATTCCGGCGGAAGGTTGTCGTCGTCAACATCAGGAAGTGAAAATAGCTCTCACAAGTCGGAAGTTTGTCGGTGGTGGGGTGATACCGGCACGTGCCGCTTTGGTTCCAAATGCCGGGTCTCTCTCTTCTCTCTCTTTCTCAAAGGATTATATTTGCACTCATTGTACGGTTGAGATTAACTTTCTAGTTTTGACATTGATCTCAACCACAAATTTTCTCATTAGTCAACTTTACTAAAATCCACAACTCAAAACATCTATCGCTTCAATTAAACAGTTTGTACACGGAAAAGAAGATTTACGCCCAACTGCTTTTGCCAACAGGAATCATTCTGAGGTATTAACAATTTAGCTAAATGTATTTACCGCGGAATTTATCTTTTTCAGGATTATAACGTATCAATTTAAGTTCATTGCGAAAAATCATTGTGAATGTCTTCACATGGTTATGTTTGTAGGCACCGAGCAGCAGGTCATACAGTTCAGGATCACGTGCATATGGACCGAGGGGCAGATCTGGTCATCATCAGGTCCACTCAGCCGCGTCTTCAACAGAATCAGCAGCAATGGCCACGCCTACTATTGTTAAAAGGGTCGTGTCTACTAAAGACAAAGAGCCCCCAAGCAGCGACAGTAGCCCCAGTTCCACCACCTCCACAATTGTTATCTCTGGCACTGACTGGTGTCCCCTGGATGATAATATCGAGGTTTCTTTGCCTTCTTCTAGTGAAAAATGTCCTTCCAGGGAAGATGTTGATGCTCATATACGGACTGTTCTCTATGGTCTTTCTGGAAGGAAGAGATTGCCGGTATTTGTTGAATTTTCTGAGGAGTAGTTGTGCCATGTTCCCAAGTCTCTCTTTTTACCATCAACTACCAATAAGGTAATCAAGAGCTGTTAGTTACTTCGTCGTGTTCAAAAGGGTTGTAATTGCTTTTGCTGCGCTGCAGATTTGACAATTCCAGGAGGTAGTACTATCATAACAAAGACAATATACTGTCAAATAATATCTAGGATTTGAATAGATACAACATCGAATTGCTGAGTGTTTGGCTGATACAGAATAAAACAGGGAACATACCAATAGTTGATCTGAAGTGCAGGGCTGCAGGAGTCTTGCCCTAAATGATCTATGTTTACCCAAATCAAGATGTTCGATATTCTTGTTTGTGAATTTGCTTCCTTTGTTGAGTTTTTGTATAAGAAATCAACAGAACATCACCAACATATTGCAGCTGATAGTTCTTGAATACTCTGAGAACTGTTTGATTTAAGGCAATTAGGTTCAAATTTACCAATCAATGAAAATGAGATGCTGTGTTTTACAAAGAAAAAAAAGGAAAGATAGTTGCTTTTTAAATACATCCATCAGCTGAGAGGTACTAAATTTGGCTTGATCCTTCCAAGATTGTTTTTAGGTATAAGTTCACAACTGTACAGTTTATTTTGATATGCTAGTATTTTTCATCACACAGTAAATAGGTGAGATAAGTGACTTGCTCAGGTACAGGAAAACACTAGACTCAAATTCGTACTAAATAAATTATTCAAATTTTGACGTGTTGACTGTAAAAGATAGTACAAGGATTTAAGTGGTATTCGAATTGTGATATCTTGACCATTTAAATGTCTTAGCAGAAACTTATGGTGCTAGTATTTGAGAACCAGTATAAGGTTCACCACTTGTAGCTCTAAATTTGTATAGTCTGTTGATAATAAAATCAATTTCCTTGGTTTTAGTAGCTCAAGCGCGTAGGGTTTACAAAGAAATGCTGGTCGTCCTTAATGTTAACATTTAGTTATGGGGAAAAAGAGGATCAGATCCTTTTGTAACTGTCTTTTTGGATAAAATTTACAAAAGAAAGCAGAAGCAGCACGTTTGCCTATGTGCTCTATTAGTGCAAGTTAGTTTTTGGCAATAACAAGTATCCTTAATTTTGATCCTTCTTCCTTCGAAGTTTCTAATGTGTGTTTAATTTGCCTTGGCTTTAGTCAATCTATGAATGAGGCATTTGAATTTCGATGTTGTGCATAGCAAGTGGGGAAGGAAGTCTGGACGTTGGTTTTCGTAGGAGAAAGAGGAGTTGATGTTTTTATTTTCCCATTTTTCTATGCGTCGAGATTTCTAAATTTAATCTACGAAAATAACCTGAATTTTTACCACATTAAAATGGCATGGCACTTTATGTCACCAAATTGGCTGAAATATTTTTTTTTGAGGTTCAGGCAACAACATAATATCTAATTCTTAAAATTTCTGTTTTTTGACACTCATTAGTCATTTCTATGATAACGGCGACCTTCTAATATATCAGACAAGAAGAAGTTCCCTATGGTCGGACATCAACATATTATTGGTTACAAAATTTTCTTTGGTTAAAGGATATTTGAAGCTATCCACAATCAATATATAAAAGACAAACGAGGCCACAAAACTAAGTTCACGAGCATTCTCGCGAAATTACTGTTTTGCTTTTAACTGTACATACATCTATTTAAGTTCATGAATTGCATTCATATTTTGTAAAGTTATGATAATTGAGACGGAAACGAGTGATTAGCTCCTCATGGAAAAGAAAATGAAGAGAATAGCAAGATGTCAATAGGTCCTCGTCGATAAATTTAAAAGAACTACAACCACCAAAACATCTTAATCAATAGAGAAGACATAACAATGGAGGATGATAAAGTTTTATTTACTCAAAAACCAATTTGTTACCAAAATAAGAACCCCACAACAGGGATATATTCTATACAAAACATGCCTTACCAATTTTCCGTTTGAACGTGCCCATACTCTAAAAGCTGAGGTGAAAGGATTCCCATTATTTTAATTATTATATACTAACTTTATAATACTGTTTGATGCAAAAAATTTCCAATTAGATCCCTAATACTTAATAGTCAACCATATCAAAGGTACTTAGATGATGAGATGTGAGGTCCAACCTTCCATTGTAGTGTACTATTGTGTTTAAAATTTTCTTACCAGAGTGTGCTAGATGGTGTTTACTAAGTTTGCATTAGCTACTAGCTAGCTAGTGTACGTTCAACCTTGCGACAGAAAAAAGCTAAAATTAATTTTTAGTAATTAAGTAAAACAAGAAAAATATATATATATATATATATATACACACACATATATATCATGATTGAAATGACAAAGTGCTAGAACAAACTTTGAGATTAGGTTACAACTTCACTCTACATCATTTAGGTTAAATGTAAGGTTCAAATCTTACTTCATCATTATTCCAGCCCATCCTATCCCCGGAAAAGTTTACATGAAGTAAAAGAGAAAAAAAGTGGGATAATTTGTATTTTGTTATGTAATTTGAAAAAAAAAGAAGAAAACAATTCTTCTTCAAAAAAGAAAAACTTACACAAATATCCCAAATAAGTTTTAACTTACCAACCTTTAGCCATTAGCCATAAACTTACGAAAATTAACCAAGTACGTATAAAAATTGAAAAACTAAATAAATAAGGTTTTTTTTCTCAAAGAATCACATGTAAAAATCACCTTCCATATTTTGAAGCGTGATTAGCAACATTGAATGAAAGACGGAAAGGAAATTTCTTAAATGAAGTAGCAAATAAGGTGATGAAATACAAAAAAGAATATACAATATTTCAAAAATCTAAGCAAAAAAAGGATTTTTTTTCAATGGGTATAGTTGAAATTCGTTGAAAACATATAGATATGTCAATATACAAAATTTGAGGAAGATTGGAGGTGATTTAGACGGGTTTTGTATCAAAATTCGTAATTAAATCGAGTTCAAAAAATTCTTCTGCGATAGATGTATCAAACATGTATCACGCATGTATCTCACACACAGGTATACATGGATATACATGTGATACATAATTGATATAAATATGATACACAAATGATACACGGTGTGATACACATATCATTTTTTTTCATGTTCAGTTTTTACTTCGAATTTTCAATTCAAACCACCTTAAAACTTCACCAAATCATCCCAAAATTGAGATTCAAGCTTCTTAAGATGTACCCAATTTATTCTAATAACACCCACTCAAAATAAAGCAAAAAATTAACCTTTTTTTTTGCTACAAATAGCTGATTGGCTAATATTAGTAACATTTGGCTAATATTGATAATATTTTATAAAATTGGCCTTTTTTGTAATGAGCTACTTATAAATGGACATAGCTGGTAATTTCCCTTAAAAAAAGGTAGAAATTGCACGGAGCGCTCTATTTGGTTGTCCCCATTTAACTTATACCCGTATTTTTAAAATTATTTAACCTATACACTAATTTTTACAACTTCAGGCGCCGCCTTCCTGATACATGTGCAAAACTCCCGCTTATTTAGTGCTGAAGTTTTTACAAATAAACTAAATAGCTTCAATATCTTCTGCTGAAGTTTTTGAAAAATCTTTATGACAAAACTAATTAATCCAGGACAAAACCTCAACTTATTTATTGCCGAAGTTTTTAGAAATGAACTAAATAACTTCAGCATCTTCTGCTGAAGTTTTTGAAAAAGCTTTACAACAAAATTAATTAATCTAAGACAAAAATTCAGCTTATTTAGTGTTGAAGTTTTTACAAATGAACTAAATAACTTCATCACTTCTACTGAAATTTTTGAAAAAGCGTAGAATGCTGAAGTTTGTCTGATAGCCTTTGCTACTTCAGGCCCGTATGCCTGAAGTTTATGCAAAAAGCGGGTACACTTGTAATTTTTTTTATAAAACGGGTATAAATTAAAACGTGACCTAAAAAGCGGGTATAGATGCAAAAACCCAAAAAAAAAAAGAGGAGGGAAAGATCCAAAACACACTCTCTTTCAGTGGCCCAAACGCGGCCCAAGCAAATATGGCTTTATCCCAATCCAGTCGGCATTTATTTGCTTGGTTCCTTCCAAATTCAAGAAAAGAAAAGCATAAGATAAAAGCTTTACAAATAGTCACACACTCACTACCCGCTTCTGCCTCCTGGTGTTCAACTATCTGAAAAATGGCGGGCGAAGAAAGTTCACCAGAATCCGCGACCAGTAACAAAAAGATGGACGAATTGGAAGGGCAATGGAGGCTATACGAGGCGTACAATGAGCTACACGGTTTAGCTCAGGAATTCGACACTCCATTTGACGCCCCAGCAGTTCTGGTAGTGGGCCACCAGACGGACGGGAAAAGCGCACTGGTGGAGGCACTAATGGGCTTCCAATTCAACCACGTCGGTGGTGGAACCAAGACTCGCCGCCCCATTACTCTTCACATGAAATACAACCCCGAATGTGACTCTCCCCTTTGCCATCTCTTGTCTGATTCTGACCCCTCTGTTTCTCATGAAAAATCTCTTCAAGAAATTCAGGTATTCAAATTGCTTATGTTGTTACCAATCTGTGTTGTATTTTTGCAGTCCTTGAGTAAATTCATATGCTACTTAATATTCCATGTGCATTTTCCTTTTTATTCCGTCTGAAAATATGGTAACAGTTGTATATTTGAAACTATTTAATCTTATCATTCCCATTTTTAGTCCAATGGCATGACCATTTTGGACTAGTTGATACTCCCACCGTTTTCCTTTCAATTTGTGATGTCGGCACGGAATTTAATCTAAAAAGATTGTCACAATTGGTGCATTTTCCTTTCAATTTATGCGACATCGGCAGGGAGTTTTAGAATGAAACTTGTGGTCGCGGTAACCTTTGTGTCTGTAAAAACTTTCTATTAAGGGTAAAATGGCAAGTTTAAAGTCAAAAACTTTTCAAATATAGAAATGTGTCATTCGTTTTGGAAGGGACTAATAAGGAAATAGTGTCACGTAAATTGGAACATAGTATAAAAGTTTGAGAAAAATATCAAAGGACATGCTAAGAGTTTAAAGTTTGAGAAAAATATGAAAGGACATGCTATTTAGTTAAGAATTTAACCTATACAGACCTATAGTGTACACAACTTTTACATTGTCAGCCAAAAGATATCTACATGTAACCCTCCATAAAAGAGAGATTTATAAATTGAGAATAAGGCAAGTTACCTGCTATAATAAGTAAACTTGACCTAATAGTGTAATTCTTTTTTATACTGTCGGTGTATATCGGTTGAACTCCATCGTTTACGATAGTAAGGGAAAGTTTGGTACTTTGCATATTATTTAGTTTATGTGTCAACAGTTTTTTCTTTAAACTTTGTGACTAGTCAAAGATCGGGTCAGAGGGAGTAAACTTTTACTGATTAAATTGTGTCTTTTGTAGGCATATATTGAGGCTGAAAATATGAGGTTGGAGAAGGAAACATGCCAGTTTTCTGCAAAAGAGATAATCATCAGAATCGAATACAAGTATTGCCCCAACCTTACTATTATTGACACTCCAGGACTTGTTGCTCCAGCACCTAGTCGGAAAAATCGGGCTTTACAGGTCAATTCTTGTGCCATCTTTTTAAAAATTGCGAAATATGGAGACACATAATTATTTCAATCTTGAGACCGTATACAATACAGGCTCAAGCTCGTGCAGTGGAGTCATTGGTGCGAGCGAAAATGCAGCACAGGGAATTCATTATATTGTGCCTGGAAGATTGTAATGATTGGAGCAATGCAACTACGAGGAGGGTCGTAATGCAGGTATTGCATGTCTAATCCTAGTTTGTTACTTATAATTGCTCCTGATAATTTGTACCTTAACGTTTGCACAAAGTTTTGACTATATTATGAGATGTGCTGGAAAAAATGAAGGTAATAACCCTTTATATATGCCAAACTGGTTGAAACAACTAAGATAGATGCTTTTCCATGTCACTTTGTAAACAAAGCATGTTCAGATGTTTGTGTGCTCTTGAGTCTTGTGTAGAACCAGGGGCGGAGCTAACAAGGGGAAGGGGGTTCAATTGCATCCCCTTTGTTCAAAAATTGTACTGTGTAAACATGGTAAAAATATATTTCTTGGTTAAATGTAAACTGTTGAATCCCCTTGACACAGGGGAAAAATCTAGTGTAATGGTAAAGGGTATTCAACAATCGCTTTGTATCAGAAGTTTAAATCCCAATTTTGACATTCTAGTATTTTTTTGAGTCCTCTTTTAAAAATTCCTCGCTTTGCCACTAGTACATAGGCTTACTTTTTCGGTATGTTGAACCTTATACAGATTGATCCTGAGCTTTCAAGGACTGTGGTTGTTGCAACGAAGCTTGATACGAAAATACCTCAGTTCGCACGGGCTTCTGATGTTGAAGTTTTCCTTTCACCACCAGCAAGTACACTCGATGGATTTATGTTGGGTGATTCTCCCTTTTTTACATCTGTTCCTTCTGGGAGAGTTGGTTTTGGACATGAATCAGTTTTCAGATCCAATGATGAGTTCAAACAGGTTCAATTTCTGACCTCTCAAGCCCCATGTGCCATATGCCTTTTTTTTTTTCGACGAGAAAATCACGATAGTGGGGGAATAGTTAGTTGAAATTTGTACTTGCTTCTTTCAGTGAAATACAAACAAGAAATCCAAACAAACTGCATTTCAGTCTCGCTTCATTTTGGTGTTTCATAGAGTTAGTGAGTGTGACCGGGCTTTCCTCAGGTTAACAACTACTTGTCATGTGGTTGGGAATGCTAAGAGTAAAAAATCGATGATTAATTATTTAGTGGAGATCTTGTGCTATTTCACTTATTTTCACCTTATGCCATTTGATTTTGATATTTTCTTTGGCTCTTTACAAAAGCAATGACCGTGAAAATTGACTTTCAGTTCCTTCATTGTATCAATAACATCATCTATAGCAGAATATAGAACATAGTGCACATCTGTGAATTGATGAGCATGCCGTTGGTCAATTAACTAATCCAATAAAGATCACAAAAGCTCTTAACATGCACTCTCAACTATGTCTTCTGGAATACAACAAGCATTTATGTTAAACCTGTGATGTGGCTTGTGTTACTTTGAAGAGGTTCTCCACGCATGTTATCTGCATTCATTGGTGTGATTTCCGTTCTGTGATGCAATAACTTGAAAATCTGTAGACAGAATGCATGTGGGATATTACATCCTGGAAAAACCCGTTGGTTCTGTGTAACATAGTACTGATATCACAAATGCATGTTATCGGGAAAAGGTCTTCTGCAAATTTTTTGTTTTTATTTTTTGATAAAGTAGTTTTAGTAATGTGGTAGATCTCCTGTGTACTAGGCGTATACCAAAAAGTAAATGACCTACATAGTATGGTTCTCTACAAATGACGCCCGATCTTCTATACATGCAGAAATTTCATTGGTGCGCTAAAAGTGAATATAAGGCTTTTCCAAGTGTACAAAATCATTTTTGTCCCCTTAAAAAGCTCTTTTATTTCTCTTTTTCCACAAGACCCACATGATGGCCAGTGGGGCAACATCCCAGGCCCTACGTCTTATCTTCCTTCTTCTAGAGTTCCAGCAAATTCAGGGTTGTTGTATCACTTCAAGTGTATTACCTTATTATAGGAGCTACGTAGATCCTGTTAGCTGCAGTTCAAAAAGTTTGTAGATGAGCCTGAATCAATGACAACAAGACTTGATGAGCTAAGATGTACCATTATCATTAAATGAAAAGGAAAAATATCATAAGAATCTCTTTGACAGGTTTACGATTATGATTCCATGTTGAAGGTAGATGAATAGAGCTAGGTTGCAATATCCTGTGGAATACATTTTTACTGCTGCGATTGACAGGCTATTTCATCACGGGAGGTGGAAGATTTAGTAGCATTGGAGGAGAAGTTGGGCAGAGCACTTTCAAAGCACGAAAGAAGCAGAATAGGTGTTAGCAGCCTTAGGCTATTCTTGGAGGAGTTGCTCCTGAAAAGGTAGAGCCTTTTTTCTTTTTGTTTTTTTCTCCTTTTTTATATGCCTCAAGTCTTTCATTTGTTTTGCCATTAGATTCTGAAACTAACTTTCGAATGTATCGTTACGCAGGTACATGGACAGTGTGCCATCAATTATTCCCCTCCTTGAGAAAGAGTACCGGAGCAGCACTAGAAAGCTGAGTGAATTAGATCAACAACTCAGGTATGCAGCTACTCTTTTAGGATGGATAATGAAGAAGGGATAATTTGACGTGGCAGTGATGTGTATTTCATTTTACAGTTCATAGAGGGATCTATTATCATTGGTCCTGGCAAGAACATTTTATGCGTCTCCGTAATCTTTATATACTTTTCCAATTTGATATCTATTTGTCTTTTCCAGCTCTTTGAATGAAGCAAAACTAAAGGAGAAAGGAAGAACTTTCCATGATCTATTTTTGACCAAGGTGTAAAGTTTTTCCCACACCACATATGCCTGAAATTCTATCTTCATTGCATAATATCTTTTCTTTTTATGGATTGAGGGGAAAGATCGTCCTTCAAGTGGTCCCCATGTAGTTTCTACACTAGTCGTGTTTCTTTTGTTTGCTTAATGGTTCTTACTCGTTCACTTTTTTCTTACCATTAGCTCATTCTGAAAGTTAACTGCGTCGTTTTGTTAGATAAGCCACCTGACTGAATTTCTATTATTCTCAGCTGTCACTGTTGTTGAAAGGAACGGTTATCGCACCACCAGACAAATTCGGTAAATTATGACTCAGCTTGATATTTCTGAATTATAAAGGCGCTGTATCTTTTGAAAGTTTGCGTGATGGTGCATTCAGTTTTAGCAACTGAAAATTTCTGTCTTGACTTAAACCAAGAGTGACCATATGTTCTCTTCTGTTTTTCTGCTCTCCAATGATCATTTATCTCTCTCTGGAGGTGATTCTTTTATCTGGAGTTCATTGGAAGTTCAAATCATATTCTGCAAAATAGTTTGCCTGCAGTTTTGCATCTTGGAATGCCATTTTCAAAAGATAGAAGATTTTACATGTGTTGATTTTCTGCAAAGAAAAAGGTTGGAAATGCAAAATTAAACTGACTATATGGATTATTCAATTTCGAATACCACGTTCTTCGTTTCTGTCCCCCTTATTCAGTTTAATACCTAGTTTTTAGTTTTCAATATCCATAAACTTGACACTTTTAGCTAGGTTCCATTTAGTTTTGATTTGATTGCTTTTTCTAGCTTCTATGTTGTTGCCTCAAATTTCACTTTGTATTTCTTGGGTTTGAAAATGTTGTTGTCTTTTCACTTTTGTTTCTACAACCGACTAATTCCTACCCAGAGAACAGGAAAAATACATGTAATAACTATACTAGCTCGAAGACCAACTACTTCTACACCAAAAAAAAAATAACACATCACAAAGTAACCATAAAATCCATGCTGGATTCTAGCAACGACGGGGTATTATGTCCTTGGGAAAAGGTTTGGAGAAGCAAGGCTCCTCTGCAGGTTTCTTGTTTCTCTTGGATTGGTTCTCGGGAGGCTTGTCTCACACAATCGAACCTCCAAAAGAGGGGGTTTCAACTGTGCAGTAGATGTCCATTGTGTGGAGAGCATCTGGAAGAAGTTGACCACCTCTTCTTGTAGTGTGTAGGGTCACTAGGCAGCTGTGGAATATGTTTCTGGTAATTCTGGGCATGAGTTAGGTCATGCCAAAACCAATTGTTGAGCTCTTGCAAGGTTGGGGCAGAGAGGGGACTAGTAAGAAATCTCTAAGAACTTGGAGTACCATACCTCAGACAGGGAGTGGATTAGTAAGAAATCTCTAAGAACTTGGAATACCATACCTCAGGCCATTGGTGGACTGTCTGGCTTGAAAGAAGCAATAGAATTTTTGAAGGCACAACGAGAAACATTCACAACCTTCAACATAGAGGTATTTTTTGTTAGCTTTTTAGTGCAATCTGGTAATGGAACATGATGTAGATGGAATGCTGGATACAATAGAGGGTTTGCACAACCTTTTATTATGCCTGATCCACTACCTTAGTGCATAAATTTATAATATATTTAATTACTTATAAAAAAAGGCTTGTCGATCATGATCAAGGTCTTAAAAGAACATGTATGGGCAAATAAAACACGAATTAGTATAAGGAGTTAAAAGTTCCATGGATAGGGGTATAATTTAATTCTTGCTGAATTGTGTGACCATCTTATCTAAAGTTTAAGCTGTTAGAGAGGGGGGCTCATTTATTTTATGTTAGATGTGCAATATTCCTCGTCACGTGCGGGCCTAATTCTTTTCATGAGTTAAGTACTTAGAAGTTTGTTTCGATAACGGGGTGACAGTGTGACTTGAACTCAAGACCTTTGCCTGCTTTGAGATCATGTAAAAAGAATGGATCTTGGACTTAACCCTAAAAGTTAGCTCATGAGATGAGAATTGTCCATGACCATATAAAGAGACTTAAAGTCCATACCCTCAACCAATGTGGGACTCACATGGTATTAGAGCCAGACTCATCCTTGATATCAAGTTACCCAAAGTTGGACCCCATGTTATTTTGTCCTCTCCTGAGTGTCTAATCCTGAGTGTGCACATGGGGTGGGGTGGGGGGGGGGGGG
>ML369065.1:11989-58986 GCA_005239525.1 Nicotiana knightiana
GGGTGGGGTGGGGGGGGGGGGGTTGTTAGAGTTCTGAAGGTATGAGCCGTAGTTTCTTTATATGGTCTTGGACAATCATTTCCTGATGAGCTAACTTTGACGTTGAGTAGATCCATTTTCCTTACAATTTTGTTGCAATAAGAATTTTGAAAATGACATTATAAATAAAGCCGGCTGCCATTGCTCCATAGCCGTGGCTTAGACACTAGGATCAAGGCCCATGAGGATGAGTACCTAGCAGAGAGTGCAGGGGCACCAGCAGCAGCATGAAACAAAAACTGTAACTAAGAAGTCAAAGACCGAAAATCTGAAAGATTAAAGAGACAAAGTTAAAGAGGCAGAGTGAAATTACTGTATAAAAGGAAATGGAAACATTCATCTAGGAAACCAAAGAAAGAAATGGAGCTGGAAATAACAAAACCATACTGGGCTTCTTGCTGCCTTAGTTATTCTATGCATATGTATGTGTGTCTGTAAACTCTGTACAGATGTATTATTCTATCTTATAGTAATATTTTATTTGGGGTTTTCAGTATTGTAAGTAATTTAACACGATGGAAAGTGAACCGTAACAACAGAGTGAAACTGACTGGATTAACCCAACTAAAAAAGGTGAATTTTGTGATTAAGTCAAAATGAAAAATTCTAATATTTTAGGAGGCAGAAGCCTACTTAGTATATGTTTCGGTTTCAGCAAACTCAACGCTGTGTTCGGGTGCAGGGGAAACCCTACAGGATGAGAGGGTAAATGGAGGGGCATTTATTGGATCTGATGGTCTTCAGTTCCCACACAAACTGATTCCTGTAAGTGCTGCTCTATTTGTAAATTTTTATTAGTTTTTGATCCTGTGGTTGGGTGCAAAAAGCCAAAAACAAAAGAGAGTGGATACTTGGAAAAATGCACCTGTGACAGCTGATTGAGGCACAACATATATTGTTATGCCAGTGATTCTTATATCTTAGAGGGGAGGTTGGGTCATTTAATTGGTTTCCACAGTTGATTCTGATGGAAAGCATATTGCGTTCATTAAACCACATCATTTGTTCTGTAGGTGTTGTTTAAAGCATTGAAACACTGGTTTAGCTGTTTCCTAGTTATATTAGATGCTGGTTCCTAAGTTGTTCACACAAGTTTTTCAACTTTTCATCTTCTAAGCTATTTACTAGGAGTATTTGTTTAAATTGAATCTGGAAGAGGAGAGTGAATCACTTTCAACATGTCTTTGATTTTCTGTTTACTAGCTATGTTATCGACTAAGACAAGTCTGCTAGACTTTTTGTGAAACGCTTTACCAGGAGTTTCATCAAAATTTGTTATCCATTGCAGAATGCAGGCATGCGTCTTTATGGAGGTGCCCAATATCATCGTGCAATGGCTGAGTTTCGTTTTGTTGTTGGAGGAATTAAATGCCCTCCAATTACACGGGAAGAAATAGTGAATGCATGTGGAGTTGAAGACATTCATGATGGAACTAACTATTCTAGGTGCGTGTACACTTGAAAACATGATTTACATTTTTGTCTAGGTTCGCCTTTTATTTTCTGATTTCTGTTTGCTAATTTCTTGTTTCACCTTGTCTTGAAACATTGAGCATTTAGGACAGCCTGTGTGATTGCTGTTGCCAAGGCTCGTGATACATTTGAACCTTTCCTTCATCAGGTAACTTAGTGTTGCATTCGTTTATTATTATTTTCTGAATATGTTGTAATTACTTATTGTCATCTGTTATGCAGTTAAATCATGTGTAATTGCTTTATGCTAGGTGGTAATATTAACTCGAGTCTCAGCTAAGTTTGATGTGGGGGTAGGGGAAATATGCTAAGTTTTCTGTGAGTGATCGTATCTCAAAGAGAGTGATAAAGATTTGTTGTTTCGTCTAGAACATAAGATGTGGGAGTTATTAGTTACCAAAAAAAAATAAATAAATAAGAAGTTGGAGTTATGACTATAATAGGCGAATAACTTGCACCAACTGAACAACTCTATCGACTACTGAGCTTTATTTGTACATTGGCACATTAAACTGAAGATGTTTATGGGTAGACTATGCATTGGGTCTTAAAAGACCCTTACCCCTCCACTTCTGAAATTTCTATATTCTTATGCTACTCGTACCTATGGTAGGTACAATAATTTCAATCTAACCCTCTCCTACCCACCATGTTATCCAGAACATGTGGGTAGAATTGGCGAGAATATTCGTGGTACAATGAAAAATGTCAGTGGGTCGAAAGTTATATCTAATGAAGTAAAATACCATACATACCTTGCAGGTAAGGTAGGTTACTTAGGTTGCGTAAAGAAATCTTCACAGTACTCACTTATATTTGCAATGGCTGTTTAAATAGCAATCATCACCATCCTCCTAACCCACCTAATTTTTAAAACACCCTCTCCATATGGGTAGAGTCCGTGTGGATATATATCTGTAGATTAACTATAGCAGTCAGTTTATCAAATTGTGCATGTACCCGAAAGAAGTTGGGATATGTAATGTAATGTGCTGAAACTGAACTTAAATTAGGGAAAGAAAGAGAACATGTGGCAAATTTTAGTTTTCAGTCTTTTTGTATCATAGCTTGTATATAGCATGTAATTCCCCACTATGAAAAATTCATTTTTAGTTGGAGATACTAGGAGTTGTGCTTCAGTTCTGATATGTTGCAAAATATTTTTTGTTGAAGTTAGTTGGAGAAAATTCTTCTGTAATTAAACTACTCTTCATTAGGCATGTTACAGATCTATAATCTTCAGTAAACTTTCTTGCTTTTTATCGTCATTTCATTCTTCTTAACTCTACATTATTTATGTAAGTTAAACAATTTGCCACCGTTTACATACAGTTGGGTTGCAGACTATTACACATTCTGAAA
Organism: Nicotiana knightiana; assembly: GCA_005239525.1. NCBI lineage: Eukaryota > Viridiplantae > Streptophyta > Magnoliopsida > Solanales > Solanaceae > Nicotiana > Nicotiana knightiana. The sequence goes on from ML369065.1 coordinate 14,864, forward strand.
CGATTACTTCCAATTGCTGTTTATCTTCTTCAGGTACAAATTATTTTTGTATTGCTTGTTACCTGTTCTGTCCTTGCAATATTTGAAGATTCATGCAAGTAATGTCATCATGTTCCTCTGAAAACTAATGCTCTGATGTTTGACTTGTTTTCGCAGAAAGAAGGGGAATACCTGAGTGGTCATGATGTATTCTTGAGGCGTGTGGCAGATGCTTTCAACAATTTTGCAGAGTCCACCGAAAAATCATGCCGTGAAAAGTAAATGCTTTTCTGCATCTATACTCTCATGTTCAAATTATTGTTGCATCGATAATAGCTTGTAGTGTTCATAAGGTTCTTTTGCTCCAACTATCTGCAAACCCAAATGATCCTACCCTTTTTTACTCTTTTAATTTTAGTTTCTATAAGTTGTGGATGGTTATCATTGACTGTGTCTAAGATATCTGACTTTAACAATTGGCTACAAGTTACTTGATTTCCTCTTCTAACCCCCCCCCGCGCGCGCGCGGAGGGCGGAGGCAAGATTTTCACTAATAGGGTTCAAAAAATAAAAAAGTAACATGCAAAGAAGCTAAGGTGGTTTATTATCTAATATATGTACGTAAAAATAAAATGACCTTATATGAACATTGTAAATTTTCGACGAAGGGGGTCGCCCCCTAGCTCCGCCCATGCTCCCCCAGTTCTCTTTCTATCAGTTTTATTTTGTAACTATATGTTCCATAAACACAAGGCAGTGGTAAACTGTGTGGTTGAATAAAAGATTTTTCTTCATAAGCTTCTTATCTCTGTTTTCTCTTTTGCTAATACTAGCATCTAAATTTCAGTCATTGTCATACTAAACTTCTGTGCTTCCAGATAACCCAGTGAGCTCAGAAGTTTATTAGAATGGCGTCGCAACCTTTCAAGATTTCTATCCTTTCAATTTTATATTAACCTAAGCGGGTTTGGTGCCTATTCTGCTTTTTTGGTTTTGTATCTACTAACCATGTTGCAGCATGAAGTCTGAAACTTCATTTTCTCTTGCTCACAAAGGATACTTCTTGTGTGCGTTTCTGATATGCTGAGCCAAATGCTTTCAGTTCAGCATTTTATTAATGTATAGTATTTTGTTATCTATACGTGTTCCAGGTGCATGGAGGATTTAGTGAGCACCACTCGCTACGTGACATGGTCCCTCCACAATAAGGTCTGCTTACTGCATACAAATCAAAATTTACTAGTCGTTGATCCATGAATTATGCTTCATCTTTTACAGATCTTTGGGTTTGAAAGTTGTTTGAATTGATGGGTTTAGTGAATGTATGAGGTAAACATAAAACTGGCGTCTTATCTAAGTTTTTCCTGTCTATTGATTTCTTTTTCCCTTCTGCCTAATCTTACTGAGTCCCTAGTGACTGCCATGCATCATTTGCTTTGGTAACAGCTTGTTCATTGTTTCCCTCCTATAAATCTTTGCTGGTCTAATATACCTGCATTTGTACTGTTTATCATTTCAGAATCGGGCCGGATTACGTCAATTTCTGGATTCATTTGGTGGATCCGAACAGTCTGCCATTATTGGTAATTCCACATCTACTGGTCTTTCTCAAGATTTGTCAACTGCATCTGTAGCCAGTGATAACAAGCAGGATGTTAAGCCCAGGACAGATGTAAAGCTTAGTCATTTGGCTTCAGGGAACGATTCAAATACGAGTACTCAGACAACAGAAACAAGACTAGCTGACCTTTTAGATAGCACGCTTTGGAACAGGAGGCTTGCTCCTTCTTCCGAAAGAATTGTTTATGCATTGGTTCAACAAATATTTCATGGCATAAGAGAATATTTCTTGGCATCAACAGAACTAAAGGTACGTTTTTCTCAGCTGAACTACATATTTCATGGCATAAGACAAATTTAATAGGGTGAGAACTGAATAATTTAGATAAGTTGTACGCATTTTCAAATTTAGAAACAATATCTTAATAATTATTCAGACATCTTAATCTTTAAACAAGAAAATGGAGCCTAGGCCTTAATCCAGATAATTGTTCATAATATCTTGCCACTAAATTTCTAGTCATATCACCATCTTGCGAACCAGAGACCAACTTGGACCCCATCCTTAGAGATCGCGTCATCTTTTAAATATTGGAGCTATTCAATTATGTTTTCATTTGCTTATTCGAAATCAATTCATGTTAAGTTTGGTTGCTTGTGATTTCTCTTTTTGTTTGTATTCTAAGAAATTGTTTTTTTATGTGCAGTTCAACTGTTTCCTACTCATGCCTGTTGTTGACAAGCTGCCTGCAATGCTTCGCGAGGACTTAGAATCTGCTTTTGAAGATGATCTAGACAATGTTTTTGACATCACTAACCTGCGGCATTCAGTAGGGCAGCAGAAACGGCAAACTGAAATTGAGCTGAAAAGGGTACCTTTTCACTCCCCTTCCATTCTCCTTCTGAAGTTATTTCTCCGTTTTGGTTTTTTGAACCTTGTCAAAATTTGCAGGTACAAAAGCTTAAAGAGAAATTCCGCTACATTCATGAGCAACTTAATTCTCAGCAGGCCAAGTTTGGACAGTAGCTATTATCAGTTTGTTGATGCTCCTACCTGAAGAGTATTAAATGGAAGAGTAATATTCTGTAAGTATGCCTTGTCTACGCATGCTTCCCTTTATTATATTGATGAAAGAAGAAGGCCAAGCATGAAACCTGTACATGAATTGTTTTTGCAAACGTAAGATAGCTTACATTTCATCCAAGCTTGATCCAGTACTATATTTAAACTTCTTTCAGGTGTAAGGGAAATCTACCTAGTATTTATTATCATCCATCGAGTCGTAACCAAGTATTTTCTGGTTAGCAAATTGAAATTGATTCAGAATCTCAGATAAGGATTTGATGATTCTTACTTTACTGTTGTTTAATTAGTCCATACGATGGGCAATGATTGATTATGTTAAAGGGAGAATGACACTGTTACCCACAAAAATAAACTTATTTACCATTGTATACCTATTTGTTTTTCTACCCATAGTAGTTTTTGTGGGAAATTTTTTCTTTATTCTCCAATTCTTTTTTATTTATGTGCTTCTTTTCTTTCTTTTTTTCTTCTCCTTTTCTTTTTTCTAGTTTTCTTCGCATTTTTTTTCTTTTTTCCTTTTCTAATTTCATTTAACTTCTTTTTTTTTATTTTATATTTTCTTCTCTTCATAATCTATTTTCATTTGTTGTTTTCACTATTTTTTATTATTCTTTTTTTATATTATTACTAAAGAAAAATCAAATTGTATACCAATTAAATGTAGCTAATATAACCAAAAAATATCAACATATGATACTGGTATAGTATATAGCTATACCAACAGAGTATACAATTGTACGCAAAGAGTTAAATTTTTTTTCTTGTTTTGAGTTTCAAAATAACCACAAACTCAAGAAATCCAATTTATGAGTTTCAAAGCTTCAAGATCCTCCAATGGCAGATTAATATTTTGCAGAAGTCGGAAGTCTTGGAATTCAAGTCGTAGAATAAATCAAAACGAAAAAAAATTTGCATTTTCAATTTGCCCCTCTCGCTGAGTAAAAGCTTAACAAATTATAAGGGAAAAGGCTAGTGAATTTACGGGTAATAAGTATTCTATTATGGTATATTGTATACTATTACAGCATACTATTACAATATATTGCATATTATTACAATATACTAGTATATTGTTGCATTATAACTATATACTCCTATAGTATATTGTATACTGTAGCGATATACTATTAGGTAACTGTGTTCTTCTTCGATTATTACAATATAGCGTTGCAGTATATTGTAAACTATAATAGTATACTGTTGCAGTATAGCTATATACTCCTACATCATATTATATATCGTAGCGGTATGCTGTAGCTGTGTTCTTCTACGATTTTCAAATGAAAATTTCGATCTCAATCACCTCAAATCAGCTCCAAATGCTATCAATTTTCAGTATGAACTTTCATAAGGTACTACAAGCAATATCTAAAAGCACCCACTTTGAATCAAACAAGAAATCTTAAAAATAAAAATTTTAAATTCAAGAGCTTCGAGCCCAACAATGATGAATATTTAAATACACATAAAAATTTAGATCCAGGAAGCTTACTTGAAAGTACTATAGCCAATATTTTATAGCACCCATATCGAATCAAACAATAAATCTTCAAAATAAAATTTTAAATGCAGGAGCTTCAAGCTCATCTGTGGTGGATCTTCATACACAAAAAAATCAAAGCTGGAAAACTTAATATATAACTGCAACAACACATGGGTTCAGAAATATAAATAAATACAAGAGGATTTTGGAGTGAAACTCATGTACAATAATATTGAAGATAGAAATAAAATCTGAAGAAAAATTCACAAGTCAAATCAGTAACTGCTGCGTGAAATATAATTTCTCATGGTTTGGCTATGAGATTTTTGAAATAAAAGAAATGGCGGGGTGAAATAGCTTTAACTGAGGCATTAAATGAGGGAAATAAGCTAATATATGAGTTGGGTAAATAATTTGGGCCGCATAGATAGGAGAAGTAAATAATTTAGGCATAGGCATTAAAAGATAAATAATTTGAAATTAATGAGTATGAGATGAAATTTTCTCTATGTTAAATGAAATGAATGGGATTACATGTGAAAATAAATGAAATAACTATTTATGGAGTAAAATGTCAAGCGGCATGCTCCAGTTTGGTAAGAGTGGAGTAAGACAAATGATACTTTTCTCTTAAAATAGTAAATAAACCTAAGGACTCAATTAAACTTGACAAGCTTAACTATTAATTAATTAATTAATTAATTATAACATGTAGCGTAGATCCCTAATATTGCTCCACAAACTCCAACTCCCCATTGGAGATCCATGACACGTGCATGGCATAAAAGCTAGCTAAGGGTGATATAAGCATGATGATTATGTGATGATGACCCACACTATCAAGTTTCTGTTTTATGGACCAAAAGGGGAAAAAAATAACAAGGAAAAAGCCATCCCAATTTGCGTGTATTTAAAATTACGGAAATTTTCGTTCCTGTACCATATAAGAAACTATATTATCAAAAATGTTCATAGTTTGCATATTATCAGCTATGTTAATAGTATTTTTACAAAAAATAGATAATTTATTAAATAAGGAATCATTGTAGCTGTAAGCTTCCTTATTTAGGCGCGCTAATATTGGAGAATTAAAGATTCTTTCAGAAATTTCATAAATAAGGAATCATTGTAGCTGTAGGCTTCCTTATTTAGGCGCGCTAATATTGGGAATTCCTTAATTAATTGTCTGGTTTTAATGGATTCGATCTCATCCTTTTAAAATATTTAATTACTTGGAACTCAACTGAAAGAATTAAAAATATAGAAAATGTTCTAGGCTGTCAACACTTACGTCTAACGTAACAATATTGCAGATGCGTGTTAGTAAGAAAAAGGTGGATGATTTAGTACTGTTTTGGACAAAAATATGTATCTAAAATGTGAAACATACATTTCAGGGGAAGCATGTCGAGTCCAAATATGTACCCAGTTTGTATTTACTGTTTTCACAAATAAAAAACGACTAAAACTTCTACAAATCTTCTGTAAAAAACGCAATTATGTCGAAAATCCTAATTATGCTACAATTGAATGAGAATTGGGAATATTAAAATTCAATGTACCCAGTTTGTAGATATTTTATAGATAAATTGTAGATTATTTGTATTCTGATTGTAGATGCTTTGTTTTCTGTTTTCACAAATAAAAAACGACTAAAACTTCTACAAATCTTCTGTAAAAAACGCAATTATGTTAAAAATCCTAATTATGCTACAATTGAATGGGAATTGGGAATATTAAAATTCAATTTACCCAGTTTGTAGATATTTTATAGATAAATTGTAGATTATTTGTATTCTGATTGTAGATGCTTTGTTTTCTGTTTTCACAAATAAAAAACGACTAAAACTTCTACAAATCTTCTGCAAAAAATGCAATTATGTCGAAAATCCCAATTATGCTACAATTGAATGGGAATTGGGAATATTAAAATTCAATGTACCCAGTTTGTAGATATTTTGTAGATAAATTGTAGATTATTTGTATTCTGATTGTAGATGCTTTGTTTTCTGTTTTCACAAATAAAAAACGACTAAAACTTCTACAAATCTTCTGCAAAAAATGCAATTATGTCGAAAATCCCAATTATGCTACAATTGAATGGGAATTGGGAATATTAAAATTCAATGTACCCAGTTTGTAGATATTTTGTAGATAAATTGTAGATTATTTGTATTCTGATTGTAGATGCTTTGTTTTCTGTTTTCACAAATAAAAAACGACTAAAACTTCTACAAATCTTCTGCAAAAAATGCAATTATGTCGAAAATCCCAATTATGCTACAATTGAATGGGAATTGGGAATATTAAAATTCAATGTACCCAGTTTGTAGATATTTTGTAGATAAATTGTAGATTATTTGTATTCTGATTGTAGATGCTTTGTTTTCTGTTTTCACAAATAAAAAACGACTAAAACTTCTACAAATCTTCTGCAAAAAACGCAATTATGTCGAAAATCCCAATTATGCTACAATTCTGTGACTCTCCTATATGCTCTTGCTACTCCTTACGAAACTGCTATGCTAAATATGGAATCCAAAAAAACATGATGAAGGGATAGATCTTCCTAAGCAAAATCCTCCCATGAACTGTTACAAGAAAATTGACTTTTGCCAACAATTGAAGCATCAAAAGAAAAAGATAAAAAGATCTGTTCGAGCTCAGAACATATTGAGAATCAAACTCTGGGAGATAAACCTTAATGTGAAGTAACCCGAAATCATAACCATCAAATCGACTAGGCTTGTGCTCATCTTACCTCGGCACAAAAACATTGGGACAAGATTGCAGAGGTGCCGACCGTGCCTTGGCTATGGAAGAAATAACGGGATTTTGATACAGAAATTGTGGGCGTGGGAGGGAAACGTGGGTAAAGGTGTGAGAATTGGAGAGAGAAACGTGGGGGGAGAGGGATTAGAAGGAATATACGGTACCATTAAATTAGGAGTGTAATTAATAACCTTAAAAACCACTAATGGTATATAATTAGTAATTAGGTATACTAGATGTAATTATATCAAACCTTAAACATTGAGGGTAATATAGTTTCCTATGTGGCATAGGAATATAAAAATTCCAATTAAAAATGAATAAGTACTGGCACATTGGCAAGGGCACATATAGTCAATCTCAGGGATACTTTTAAAAAATGACCTATTATTTATTTTGTCCTGAATTTTTAAAATAAAAATTTCAACTTCAGGACAATTTAATTTAGAACATTTTTGTCATAAAAAACTCACTGGCTAATTTCTATATAGCAGCCTTTTAATTTCTATATATTGGTGTCATTTCTACTTGTAATGCTTCGATTCAACAACCTAACCCATCTTTTGGCTTTTGCGTGCACCATCACTCATATGGTGCAACTACTTGTATCTATCCAAATATATTCTTTTAAACTATAGCGAACACTGCCATTATTGCAAGAAAATGCTCATTAAAATTAATTTGGAATTTTTTTTTGATCGATTAGAATGGTCATTTGTCCACTATTCTCGTAAAATTCTATATTTTCCTATCAAAATTATTAATCTAATCATGTCTTGCATCACATCCTCTGTTACTATTATAGTTAATGGTCAACCAACTAATTATTTTCTTTCTTGTAGGGGAGTTTCATACATTTAATAGGAGATCTATTATTATCTTATATTTTTATTTTGTGTAGAGACACTTTCTACGAAAATTTCTGAGACCGTCTACGCTAAGGTTTGGAATTCTATAAAAATTTCTAGGTCGGGGCCTGTAATTTCTCATCTTTTATTTGCTGATAATTTAAATTTTTTTGCTAAGGTAGACATTATCAATACTAGTACCATTACAAAAATCTTTCATATGTGAAACATGCAACAAATTAATCATGATAAGTCAATTTTTCCAAAAATGTGTTTTCTTCATTCCAAGAGGATGCTCCATTTTTAATTAATATGAAAGTTTCTAAAGGCGTGGAAAAATACCTTAGTTTTCCTATCACAAATCTTCACCCTAAGAGTAAAGACTAGCAATATCTCCTTGACCGTATGAACTCGTAGAAATGGCGTGGGGTAACTACTATTTAAGGTGGTATTTATTTTTTATCCAGTAATTTTAATATTGAGCAAAAATAGCCACTACTCTGTTAAAATTAATATGAAAAGACATTTTTATCTTTTCTTCCATTGCTTTTCTTCTCAAATCCTCGCTTCTCACTCTGCATCAAATACATTGGCTCTGGTTTCTTGATTAAGAACTAAACAAGCTGGGCGTGACTCTTGCAGAGGAAGTTAGTTCATTTAATCTATAATTTTTAGCTGAAAAATACAAGAAAAGAAAAAAGAAAACACAAGTGTTTCTCTTTTCTCTGTTTGAGATATTCACAAACAAAAATTAGTGCAAATGAGGTATTTGTTGAAAGAGGTTTTGAAGACACTTTGTGGAGTGAATTAATGGTCTTACGCTATTTTTTGGAAGTAGAAGATCAGTTGCCAGAATACCAATTGAGTTTTCTTATTTCAATGAATCAAATTCTCTTTTTTTTTATGTGGGTCCTGAACTTAGAGTTGGAAGTTCTAAAATTAAGGACATTTAATCCTTAACTTAGAGTTACAAGAGCAGAAATTAAGGACAGACAATCCTTAACTTAGAGTTACAAGTTCAAAAGTTAAGTACACTTGGTCCTGAACTTAGACTAACAAGCTCAAAAGTTAAGGACTATAGGTCCTAACTTACAGTTACAAGTTCAAAAGTTAAGGACAATAGGTCCTGAAGTTTGAGTTCCAAGTTCAAAAGTTAAGGACACTTGGTCCTTAACTTTGAGTTACAAGTTAAAAATTTAAGGACACTTGGTCCTGAACTTCAAGTTTCAAGTTCAAAAGTCAAGGACACTTGGTCCTTAACTTTGAGTTCTAAGTTCAAAAGTTAAGGACACTTGGTCCTGAACTTAGACTTACAAGTTCAAAAGTTAAAGACACTTGGTCCTGAATTTAGACTAACAAGTTCAAAAGTTAAGGACAGACAGTCCTTAAGTTACAGTTGCAAGATCAAAAGTTAAGGACAATAGGTCCTTAACATTGACTTACAAGTTCAAAAGTTAAGGACGTTTGGTCCTGAAGTTTGAGTTCCTAGTTCAAAAGTTAAGGACGTGTTATCCTGAAGTCCTGAAGTTAAGTTCAAAAGTTAAGGACATGTAGTCCTGAAGTCCTGAACTTAGAGTTTCAAGTTCAAAAGTTAAGGACATGTAGTCCTGAAGTCCTGAACTTAGAGTTACAAGTTCAAAAGTTAAGGACATGTAGTCCTGAAGTTAAGTTCAAAAGTTAAGGACATGAGCAGAAGGGTATTTTCGTCTGGGCAGTTAAAGTTTATTAAAGCAGTGGCTAAAGACTAAAGACATTTCAAACAATGGCTTAAAAGTAAATACATGTGTTATTAGTGGCTAACCGTGCACTTCCCCCTATGAACTCTAGACTTAAAGGTTGAAAAATTAATTTATTGAATAATTGTTGGACGTGCCACTTTTATTAGTTCTGTAATTGCCACTATTCCAAATTATGTCATGCAAGTTAATATTTTTCTTGCAAAAAAATTAGGTCTTCAATTGATCGGATCCAAAAAAATAATTTTATGGGGTATTACCCAGTAATGAGAAGAGGATGCACCTTGCTAATTGGGACATACTTGTGTGGGTCAAAATCTGGCTCAAGGATATTCAACACGAAGTGGCATTACGAAAAGTAATTTGGTGAAGGTCGACTAGTAATCAGTAGGGCTCACGGCCGAGCAGTGAATCACGACCGAGGTCAAGTATCAAAAGTAGCAGTAACGACTAGTTTTGTAATAGGATATTTAAAAGAATATTCCTCTGAATATTCTATGTACTTGTACTTTTATGGTTAATTAGGGGCATGTCCCTTATAAATAGAAAGAAATATAAAGTGAAAGTCACTGATAATAATACTCTTTGAAAAGAAGACTTTCTCTCTAGAAAAGATACTAACACTACCTTTCTAAAGAGATTTGATTGTCTATTATTCTACACTTTTTCATCAGATTCGAGAGGGTCCCAATATCCTAGTATTTGTCTATCATTCATCATTGTCAGGAGGAAGAATAATCCACCTCATTCAATATTGGATGAATCATTCTCCTTATTTACTTTAATTCCATTCATTGTTATTTATTGCTTGATATTCTCCCATTATTAATCATCTTGAAGCATTGAATGTACACCGCATCTAATCTCTTTTGAACACTGTTCTGCGTTATTTGTGTTAACCGATTATAGATCCGGGTTTATTATCACTAACTGAGTTTAACCCCTCATTACATAAAATTAATTGGTTTAACCAAGGGTTTTCACTTTTTGGTCAAACAATTTGGCGCCGTCTATGGGAATTTCGTAGTTAAAATTTTAGTTTCTTCTCGATCTATAACTAGCACACTTTAAAAAAAATGCAAAACCCTTAATCTCTTGTACACACAGATATGACATGGCAGGTAACAGAGAAGAAAGGATGAAGGCAATGGCCAACCTCACCACCAACCTCTTAAACACCATCAATGAGGTTTTTGAAACATAGGGCGAAGATGTAACGCCTAATGCCTCTCCCAGGCGAAGTGGCTCGCCCCTCCCTCACGGAAGTATCACAACGTACCTCGGTAAAGGGGCTTCCACATCCACACGGAAGAGGCGCCACCAACAGTGAAGAAACTACTTGAGGCTTGGTTCAAATACGCTGACCAACATCCTCGACAAGCCCGCCCAAGAGGCAATAAGAGAAAATGCAAGGACTTGCATTACACCAGTAACCCCTGAGCAACACGGCCCTCTCCCTCCAATAACAAGTATCACTCACAATGTTAATAATGCATGTGACAACACCCTCACAACCATTCTGAAGAAGATGGAAGAAATGAAAAATAAAAATAAAATGCTTCGAGACCAAATGAAAGAGAATCAAGAAAGAGTAGACAAAATACCAGGTGCCCCAAAACTCTTTCCAAAAAGAGATGCTGGTCGGTTCGTTGAGCAACCCTACAGTGATGAATCCGCCCCCGCATACCCTACCTAAGATCTTCAAAATGCCAACTTACCTAAAAATATACAACGGTACGACCGGCCCTGTAGATCATGTGACTCATTAACTTGGTATTTACAGCTGCAACGATCGGAGACGTATAAAGTATCCTCCCTGTAAAGGGAAACAATCTCTCCAAAGAACAAGTATCCTCCATTTTGTTGAAAAAATTCAGCAAAACCCTCATCGGAGACGTATAAAGTATCCTCCCTGTAAAGGGAAAAAATCTCTCCAAAGAACAAGTATCCTCCATTTTGTTGAAAAAATTCAGCAAAACCCTCATCAGAGACGCATTAACTTGGTATTCACAGCTGCCCGCACGCTCCATTGAAACATCCGAAGAGATGGCTGACAAGTATGTGACGGCCCATGCCGGGGCTAAAAAGGCGGAGGCAAGAGTGAACGATATATTTGCCATCAAACAATCACTTGGAGAGGGACTGAGGGACTTCCTCACTTGATTCAACCGAGTAAGGATGACCTTACCAAATGTATCAGAAGGCATGGTTGTAGCAGCTTTCCAAAATGGGCTGAACAGGAACGGTTCGAGGGCGACCAGAAAGTTGTTAAGTCGGCTTATGAAATATCCCCCAACCACTTGGGATGAAATACACAATGCCTATTGTGACGAAGTCCGTGATGACGAAGACAACCTGAATGGGCCAACCCATCGGTTGGCCTCGGTACATGTCGAGTCCAGTAAGATCGAAGAAATGATGCAAGGAGAGATCTAGCATCTCCACGACCCAACCGAGAAAGGCATTAGCCATATATCAGGAGCGCCATCATGCCCCCCTCTCGCCATGAAGAAGGCCGATATTGGCCAAGGAGAGGGACACACCAGAGCGAGATAGGTATGCCCCCTTTATTATCTGCTCACAATTTTTGTGTCTCACATTTAGAAATAGTCTACCCGTTGGAGAAGCTCGGACCAAAAGTGAAGTGGCCATAAAAGATGAGGTCCACCCAAGCACTAGGAAGTCAAACGCCCTCTGCAAATTCCACCAGGAGCAAGGTCATAAAACCGAGGACTGCATCGCTCTAAGGCAGGAGGTCGTGAACATGCTTCACCAAGGGCACCTGAAATAATTTCTGAGCAACCGAGGGAGGGCCGATTTTGCTCGAGGACGTGAACAACACCAGGGGCCACCAAAACCACCCTCACCAACTCGCACAATTCAAATGATCATCGGAGGCGGCGACAACGCATTGATCAATAGCGTAAAGTTCACCATAACCCACAAACTTAAACGGTCAATCACTCATGAACGGTACGACGAACTCGAAGCAAGTATCATTTTTGATTAGTCAGATACCTAAAGTTTGGTTTTCCCTCACTATGATGCCCTTGTTATCACTTTACGAATATTAGATACAGATGTAAGACACATTATGATAGACGAGGGGATTGGCATGTGCATTATCCACCCTCGAGTGCTTGCACAGATGAAACTCGAGGATAAGATAGTGCCATGATGCATCACGCTAACCGGTTTTAACAATGCAGTTGAACGAACATCTGGAGAAATCACCCTCCCTGTCCTGGCCGACAACGTCACTCTAGAAATCACATTCCACATCATGGACCAGGATACGACGTACAATGTCATAATTGGTCGACCTTGGATACACGCCATGAAGGCCATCCCATCCAGCTTGTACCAAGTTATCAAATTTCCCACCCCATGGGGAGTGTTCAACATCGAGGAGAACAACGCACATCCCGAGAATGCTATTGCAACGCCCATGATTGCACATATACCCAACAAATGAAGGGCAAAGTAAAATATGCTTAGCAATTAACAGGGTTGAGGTCGAGCGGTGATGAAAGAGCGGACGTCATCAGAGACCCCGAAACAATAGAGGCCACGATATCAACCGTAGAAGACCTCAACCCTATCCAACTTGATGATAACGACCACAACATGAAAGCCTACATCGGATGGAAGCTTTAGGAACCAGGTAAATTCCGTCAATTCTTAACTAATAATGTAGACTTGTTTGCTTTTTCCCATGCACACATGCCAGGTATCCCGAAGGAGTTTGCGACACACAAGTTGAACGTGTACCTATTCTACCCCCGGTAAGGCAAGTTAGGCGAAAGTTCAGTTCCGCAATAAACGCTGCAATCCGCGAGGAGGTCAAAATATTGATGGAAAATGGCTCCATAAGGGAATCAAAATACCGCTAATGGGCCGCCAATGTGGTCATGGTGAAAAAGAAGAACAAAAAGTGGCGGATGTGCGTAGAATTTACAGATTTAAACAAATCATGCCCAAAAGATTCATTCCCGCTACACCATATTGACCAGCTCATTGACACAATGACCAAGAATGAACTTCTGAGCTTCATAGATGCATAGTCGGGCTATAACTAGATCCTCATGGAAGAGGAGGACCAGGAGAAGACTGCCTTTATCACCCACCAAGGAACATATTGCTACAGAGTGATGCCTTTCAGGTTGAAAAACATAGGGGTGACATACCAAAGGTTAGTGACAAAAATGTTCAAAGACCAGCTTGGCAAGACCATGAAGGTCTACATAGACGATATGTTAGTCAATTCCAAAAGGAAAGAAGATCACATCGACCACCTAAAGGAAGCCTTCGACATACTTAGGCGATATGGGATGAAACTAAACCCTGAGAAGTGTGCATTCGGCGTGAACTCAGGAAATTTCTTGGTCTTCCTAGTATCACAAAGAGTCATAAAGGTCAACCCTGACCAAATCAAATCCATAGAGTGATACCAGAGCATTTAACCAGCAAAAAACAGGTTTAGAGGTTGACCGACCGCATCACCGCCTTGTCGAGATTCATCTCACGATCGTCTGACAAATGTCATAAGTTTTTCGGTGTACTAAAAATGAACCACGGCCTCCTATGGAATTCCGAGTGCGTTCAAGCCTTGAAGGAATTAAAGGCTTATCTATCATCACTGCCGTTGCTTTCCAAAGCAGAACCTAGGGAACGTCTTCTCGTCTATCTCGCAGTATCTGAAGTAGCGGTGAGTGCAGTCTTGGTCCAAGATGATAAAGGTACACAATATCCCATCTATTATATTAGCAAAACCTTAATCGACACCGAGACGAGGTACCCCCACCTCAAAAAACTGGCACTGGCCTTGGTCGTAGCTTCACGAAAGCTTAGACCCTACTTTCAGTGCCACCCCATCTCTGTAGTCAAAACTTTCCCCTTGAGGAGTATTTTGCATAAGCCCGAGCTATCGGGCAGGTTAGCCAAGTGGGCCATATAATTAAGCGAGCATGATATCACATATCAACTACGGACGACGATAAAATTACAAGTCATTGCCGACTTTGTCGCCGACTTCAGCGCAAAAATAATGCCCAAAGTCGAAAAAGAAGGCGCCCATGCTTCTATACAAACACAAGATCTATGGATTTTGTACATCGACAACTCTTCCTATGCGTTAGTGTCCGGGCTGGGACTTGTGCTCGAGGTCCGAAAAAGACAGGCGAAGAAATTCGCCAGTCCATAAAGTGACCGGATATGACTATCAACGAGGTCGAGTATGAGGCAGTGATTGCAGAACTAGGGCTAGAACTCAAGTACGGGGGGAGACGGTCATTACGCTGCGAATCTCACCTCGTCGTCAACCAAGTCATAGGGACTTTCCAGATCAAAGAGCAAAGGTTGAAAAAATACCAGGCCAAAATCTGCAAGTTACTACCCGAGTTTGACGAATACCATCTCAACTAAATCCCTCGAGCACAAAACATCGAAGCACACAGCCTCGCCAAATTAGCGGAAGCCACCAAAAGCATAACCGGAGAAGGAAACATGGTCACCCTCCTCCACTCGTCGATAGATAAAATCGAGGTAAGGACTATAAATTTAACTTGGGACTGGCGCAACTGAATTATTGCATACTTGCAGGATGGCATACTCTCAGATGTTAAAAAGGAAGCCAAAAAACTTTGGATGCAAGCGGCCAGGTACATCATCGTTCACAACGATCTACACTAGAGGATGTATGGAGGCCCCCTAGCAAAATTCTTAGGCCCAAATCAAATGCGGCGCGTCCTAGAAGAAGTCCACGAAGGTCGCTGCGGGGATCATTTCGGCAACCGAGCTCTGGTCAGATGCCTCATACGGGCAGGTTACTCATGGCTTACTATGAAAAAAGAGGCCGCAGACTTCGTGAAAAAATGCGAGCAATTCCAAAAATACGCCTCAATGATCCACCAAGGAGGCGAGCAGCTCCACTCGGTCACTTCTCCTTGGCCTTTCATCAAGTGGGGAATGTACATTGTCGGCCCCCTCCCCGCGGGGCGAGGTAATGTACGTTTTATTTTGGTTTTAAATAACAATTTTTCTAACTGGATAGAAGCAGGAGCATTATCCTAGATACGTGAACATGAAGTGATCGCCTTCATATGGAAAAACATTGTGTACCGCTTCGGCCTCCCCAAAGAAATCAGTTGCAAAATCGGACCCCAATTTACTGGAAAAAAGGTCGCCAAATGTTTTGAGAAGTGGCATATAAAAAGAATACTCTCCACCCCGTACCACCCCCAGGCAACGGGAAAGCGAAATCCTCCAATAAATCGATATTGAACATCATGAAGAAAAAGCTTGAGGACGCCAAGGAACTATGGCCAGAACTATTACCAGAAGTGCTTTGGTCCTACCGCACAATGCCAAAGACGAGCATGGAGAAACACCCTAATCATTAGTTTATAGGACTGATGCAGTAATACCAGTCAAAGTCGGAGAGCCCAGTCTGAGATACTCCCATGAGATCGGGCCGAGGAACGACGAAAGCAGAAGGCAGGAACTCGACGAAGTCGAAGAACAGAGAGATATGGCCTACCTAAGGATGATCACCCAAAACCAACAGACATAATACTACTATAAAAAAAACACCAAGACCAGACCACTCAAAGTCGGGACTACGTGCTCAAGGACAAAACACAAGCAAGCAAAGACCCGCGGGAAGGAAAACTAGGAATGAATTGGGACGGCCCATACAAAATCACGGCAGCAAACAAAGGGTCATTTCAACTAGAAAAAATGGAAGGAAAATTGCTACTAAACAACTGGAACGTCGCCCACCTCAAGTACTTCAACTTTTAAGAATAAATGTCTTCCAAGTCGTACTTTTTTTCCCTCACTTGAGTTTTGTCACAATTGGGTTTTCTCAAGGAGTTTTTTAACGAGGCGATAATGGGGACACTTCAAGTCGAAGTATGGACAGAAAAAGGCACCGGACAGTAAGTTCATTGCCAACCCTCTCGACATATCTCCAGGTCGCCCAATGAAGGGAATAGATGGACTGGGACTGGAATGTCAGCCCCTAGATAAACTGGGATTGGAATGCCAGCCCGAAAAATATGTAAATTTCTCCAAGTATGAGCAAAACACAAATGTTTTTTCGCCCATGTTTCCGCCAGAGCAACATTGCTTCAATATCTACTCGGCCCCCGACCATAATTGAATAAATTTAAACTTGACCTTGTTCGAATTAAATCACATTCGACCTCGTTCGAATTAAATTACATTCGGCCTCATTCAAATGTAATAACATTCAACCTCGCTCAAATTAAAACACATTCGAGCTTGTTTGAAAAAAATTATATTCGACCTCGTTTGAATTAAATCACATTCGACCTCGCTTGAGATAAATCACATTCAATCTCACTGGAATTAAATCACATTCGGCCTCGTTCGAATTAAATTACATTCGACCTCGTTCGAATTAAATCACATTCGACCTCGCTCGAATTAAATCACATTTGACCTCGTTCGGATTAAATTACATTCGAACTCATTCGAATTAACTACAGGTTATATTCGACCTCGTTTGAATTAACACCCATACGACCCCCGACCATTGTTAAGTTTAAGTTAAGTTCGACCTTGCTCGAATGAACTGACATTAGACCCCACTCAAATTAACTAAGTTACGTTCAAACTTGATTTGAGCTAATCTCCTGTTACATTCGACCTCGTCCGAATTAACACTTACTGGCCCCGGGCCATGACTACCTAAATTCGGCATCGACCTCGTTCAACACACATTAACCAAGCTTCTACGACTAAAAGCAACCAAACGACAGAACAAAAGAAAGAAGCATACAAGCCCGAACCGAAAAAATAACATTTCATATTTCAACAATATTCATTACAAGGGCTAATACAGACGCCCACAAAAGTGTGCACAAAATTTACAAACAAAGAGAAGAATAATTACTCGCCACCTGACCCATCAACACCATCTCTACCATCACCATCTCCATCGGGATACTCATCCTTGTACCCGACGTCCTGCTCAATCCCATCCACATCTTCCTCGCCATCACAGGCCTCAAGGGTAGCAGGCTCATAGCCGCAAGCGACCCGAGCTGCACGCGCCTTAGTACGAGCATCCTCAAAGTCGACTTCAAGAACTTTTCCCGCCGTCATCAAACTTTTAAATATATCCAGCTAGGCCTCGGCGTGGATCCACTTCTCATATAAATCCCGCGGAACATCAACAAAAGCAGAAGCGTGAGAGGAAGACGGCTGACCCAATAACTGCATTTTCTCGGCCTCGAGAACGACGACTTGGTCGCCAAGGCTAGAAACCTCTCTTTCTATCTCCCCTATCCGCTCATCAAGACGCGATTCTCTGAGTTTAACCGTATCCAAATCATTTTCCCGCTCAGATCAAAAAACCTGGATTGCAGCCTCCAAAGCCTATACTTTTGTCGAAGCCGCCAATCGAGCCAACTTGGCCTTCTCCAAGTCCGCTGTCTTCTTGGCGACCTCCGCTGTTTTCTCGGTGACCTCGCCACCCAAAGCATCAGCTCTGACCAAAAATGTTTCGATCTCGGCCTCCAGAGGGATCACTTGAGCATGAAGGTCCTCACATTGGGCCTCCACTCCCTTGCTCACCTCGAGCTCCTCTTCTTTGTCCCTCAGTGCCCCATCAAGGATGCTGCACTTTCCGATGACTCCCATTAACTCATCATCTTTCTGCTTTATCTCGTCCCTGATAGCTTAAGAGTTTCCACTATCGCCAAACTGCATAGAGATCTTGCGATGCTTGTTGCGGTATTCACGACACTTACTCTCCATCTTCTTGAAAATGGTTTTGCGCCTCTCCTCTGGCGAGCACTCTCAATCTCCAAGATAATGGTTTGAAAAGAAAAAAAGAAAAAGAGGAAGAAAATCAGTCGATCAAAAATAGTGTGCAAGGCACAAAAACTAGAAAGGTCGAAAACTTACCCTAAGGGCAAGGCCGCCTATGCCCATCGACAGGGCGAAATCTTTCAACATCTCGAGGATCCTGCCCTCAACATCGGAGCAAAGAGGACCTAAGGAAGGGGCCACGTCTTCCGTGTTCACCAGCAGGTCCAGGTCCATAAGGACCACGATGGTACGAATGGACCCTTCCAACCTTACTTCCACCCGAGTGAACCCCTTGCTCAGCATCCGCACCTCATCGGGGTTAATGTCGGAGCCGGTTTCATAGCCATCCTTGGAAACACCCTTATCTCTCCCTTCAGCTGATGAAGGAACGTCAACCAGTCTCGAGGACGATGGTTCATCTCCCAGTACAGTACCCACAACTTCCACAGCTGACCCACTAACTCCAACCTCAGCCTCAGGCAAAATGACACTTTCCATGACCACTGTTGACATCAGAACTTCAGATGACAGAGCTGTATCACTTTCAAGCGCAACAATGGTCGGTTTTTAGTCGCCCCTTGTAGACTCCACTACTCGAATTGTTCCATCACCAACATCGACTGACCTCTTTTTACAAGGAACCAAATCCTCCTCGCTCGGTGATGACTCATCTATTAAATGCAGCACGGGAAGAGTCGAAGTCCCTGATGCTGAGGCCGCCGTCGATCGAGTTGGTCTAGACGGAGCCGGAGGCTGAACATAGGCGGATGACCGGGTAGGTTTGGTCACGGTCTCGGTTAGGGCATGCCCTGTTGTAGTGGTCGCTTGACGGAACGCAAGAGTAGGAGATTTTGACCTCCTCGAAGCTTCCCGGGATAACAATAAAAGAAAAGAAGAAGGTCTAGATCAATCCTCACAACGATAAGAAATGACCGATCATAAAGACACAACAACAAAGACCTAAGATAAGAAAACTCACCAGTAAGCTTGGGCACGAACTTATGTTGGAAGGCCGGCTATTCGCGAATCCCCACCGTATGAAGGAGGACCTGACTAATCCAATTGTGAAATATCCTCGACCAAAGGAGGGGGTTCAACCTCAGCTACATGGAGAGAAGACAATGTCAATACAATTGAAATCAACCAACAGGGATCACTTGAGCATGAAGGCCCGCACATTAGGCCTCCACTCCCCTGCTCACCTCGAGCTCCTCTTATTTGTCCCTCAACGCCCATTCAAGGACGCTGCACTTGCTGATGACTCTAATTAACTCATCATCTTTCTGCTTTATCTCGTCCCTGATAGCTTAGAAGTTGCCATTGTCGCCAAACCGCATAGAGATCTCGCGATGCTTGTTGCGGTATTCACGACACTTAGTCTCCATCTTCTTGAAAATGGTTTTGTGCCTCTCCTCTGGTGAGCACTCTCAATCTCTAAGATAATGGTTTGAAAAGAAAAAAAGAAAAAGAGGAAGAAAATCAGTCGATCAAAAATAGTGTGCAAGGCACAGAAACTAGAAAGGTCGAAAACTTACCCTAAGGGCGAGTCCGCCTATGCCCGTCGACAGGGCGAAATCTTTCAACATCTCGAGGGTCCTTCCCTCAACATCGTTGCAAAGAGGACCTAAGGAAGGGTCCACATCTTCCGTGTTCATCAGCAGGTACTGGTCCATAAGGACCACGATGGTGCGAGTGGACCCTTCCAACCTTACTTCCACCCGAGTGAACCCCTCGCTCAGCATCCGCACCTCATCGGGGTCAATGTCGGAGCCAGTTTCATAGCTGTCCTAGGAATCACCCTTATCTCTCCCCTCAGCCGATGAAGGAACGTCAACCACTCTCGAGGACGACGATTCATCTCCCAGTACGATACCCGCAACTTCCACAGATGAACCGCCAACTCCAACCTCAACCTCAGGCACAAGGACACTTTCCATGACCGACATTGACAACAGAACTTCAGAGACAGAGTTTATCACTTTCAAGTGCAACAATGGTCGGTTTTTAGTCTCCCATTGTAAACTCCACTGCTCGAATTGTTCCATCTCCAACATCCACCGACCTCTTTTTGCAAGGAACCAAATCCTCCTCGCTCGGTGATGACTCATCTATTAAATGCAACACGGGAAGAGTCGAAGTCCCTGATTCTGAGGCCGTCGTTGATCGAGTTGGTCTAGCCGGAGCCAGAGGCTGAACATAGGCGGATGACCGGGTAGGCTTGGTCACGGTCACGGTTAGGGCAGGCCCTGTTGTAGTGGTCGCTTGGCGGAACACATTAGTAGGAGCTTTCGACCTCCTCGAAGCTTCCCCGGATAACAACAAAAGGAAAGAAGAAGGTCGAGATCAATCCTCACAACGATAAGAAACGACCGATCAGAAAGACACAACAATAGAGACCTAAGATAAGCAAACTCCCCGGTAAGCTTGGGCCCGAACTTATGTTGGAAGGCTGACTATTCGCGAATCCCCATCGTATGAAGGAGGACCCGACTAATCCAATTGTGAATATCCTCGGCCAAAGGAGGGGGTTCAACCTCAGGTACATGTAGAGAAGACAATGTCAATACAACTGAAATCAACCAACAGGGATCACTTGAGCATGAAGGTTCGCACGTTGGGCCTCCAGTCCCCTGCTCACCTCGAGCTCCTCTTCTTTGTCCCTCAGCGCCCCTTCAAGGACGCTAAACTTGCCGATGACTCTAATTAACTCATCATCTTTCTGCTTTATTTCGTCCCTGATAGCTTAGAAGTTGCCACTATCGCCAAACCGCCTAGAGATCTCGCAATGCTTATTGCGGTATTCACGGTACTTACTCTCCATCTTCTTGAAAATGGTTTTGCGCCTCTCCTCTGGCAAGCACTCTAAATCTCCAAGATAACGGTCTGAAAAGAAACAATAAAAAGAGGGAGAAAATCAGTCGATCAAAAATAGTGTGCAAGGCACAGAAACTAGAAAGGTCGAAAACTTACCCTAAGGGCGAGGACGCCTATGCCCGTTGACAGGGAAAAATATTTCAACATCTCGAGGGTCCTGCCCTTAACATCGGAGCAAAGAGACCTAAGGAAGGGGCCACGTCTTCCGTGTTCAACAGCAGGTACAGGTCCATAAGGACCACGATGGTATGAGTGGACCCTTCCAACCTTACTTCCACCCGAGTGAACCCCTCCCTCAACATCCGTACCTCATCGGGGTCAATGTCGGAGCCGGTTTCATAGCTGTCCTCGGAAACACCCTTATCTCTCCCCTCAGCCGATGAAGGAACGTCAACCAGTCTCGAGGACGACAGTTCATCTCCCAATACGGTACCCGCAACTTCCACAGACGATCCACCAACTCCAACCTCAGCCTCAGGCAAAAGGACACTTTCCATGACCGCCGTTGACAGCAGAACTTCAGATGACGAAGCTGTATCACTTTCAAGCGCAACAATGGTCGGTTTTTAGTCTCCCGTTGTAGACTCCACTACTCGAATTGTTCCATCTCCAACATCCACCGACCTCTTTTTACAAGGAACCAAATTCTCCTCGTTCGGTGATGACTCATCTATTAAATGCAGCACGGGAAGAGTCGAAGTCCCTGATTTTGAGGCCGCCGCAGATCGAATTGGTCTAGCCAGAGCCGGAGGCTGAACATAGGCCGATGAACGGGTAGGCTTGGTCACAGTCGCGGTTAGGGCATGCCCTGTTGTAGTGGTCTCTTGGCGGAACGCATGAGTAGGATCTTTCAACCTCCTCGAAACTCCCCGGGATAACAACAAAAGAAAAGAAGAAGGTCAAGATCAATCCTCACAACGATAAGAAACGACTGATCAGAAAGACACAACAACAAAGACCTAAGACAAGAAAACTCACCGGTAAGCTTGGGCCCGAACTTATGTTGGAAGGCTGACTATTCGCGAATCCCCACCGTATGAAGGGGGACCCGACTAATCCAATTGTGAATATCCTCGACCAAAGGAGGGGTTTTAACGTCGGCTACATGGAGAGAAGACAATGTTAATACAACTGAAATCAACCAACACGAAGTACAATGAGAGAAAAAGGAAGAGAGATGCTTATGGGCGTAGTTCTATAGATCGGGGAACGCCCTTGCATTAACCACCATGTCATCAGTTTTGATGTAGAAGTAGTTGAGCCAAAACTGGCTGTATGCCTTGTCATCCATTTTTACCACTAGGCATTTGTTTCCTAGGTCACGAAGATGTAACTTCGTCCCCCTGTGAAAATTGGAAGCGAAGAGATCCATCAAGTGACGAAGGTCACCTCGACCCCGGCTAACTCTGCGAACTTCTAGATCATACGGATGAGTTTGTAGATGTAGGGGGAAAGTTGAGCCGAGCAAACTTGGTAATAACGGCTGTCGCACCCCCTTTTTCTCGCGAAATCGGGTTTCAACATTTTGGGACATACTCCTTTTTTCGGGATGGGTTTAAGGAATTGGTAGAGTCGCCACCTAACGGATTAAGGTGCGTTAGGGCACCTAGAGCAATTAACTCATCTGACCAGTTTACATCACCTGAGATCGGGTAAGGGCTCAAATTACCTTGAGGGGAAGGTGTTAGGTACCCCTCGAGGTCCACAGCAGTAGGTCCCGGCCGAACTTAAATTAAGCGAATTAGTCGAAAAAAGGGAGAAAGCGTCTTGGACAAATATGATATTCAATCTATTTTAAACAAGAGTATAGGGGGTCCCAAGTTTTTTAGTCTATAGGTCCATACAATACTTTGTAACTCCCTCAAGTCGGGGTGTTACTCATAGTATTAACACATGGGCTATCATCTCCTTACTACCCAATTACTATATTTAAGTTGTTACTTAAGCGTTCTAGCTGTTTCTAGCTCGTTCCTTATGCGTGCACTACCCATCCCTTACCTATGGCCTTGGAGGTATTAGGACCTCTATTTGGGGGTAGTTCTAGACCAACCTATATTACTAAAGTGTAAATCTACGCAACAAACAATAACAAATAGGACTTTCAGATAAGGAACAAGTATGGGCTCACATTGACCTCCACACATAGACAACAAAAAGCACACAATTGAATCAACAAACTTTATTAACTTTAGAATCCTATAGGCAAGATATCTATGTGGGATAACAGAATAAAAAGACAGTTTTATTAAGGCGAGCACTAAGACCCGTTTGTTTGCCTACTCATTTTATTCATCATGAACCTGGGCACTTCAGGCAGTAATATGTCACAATTATAACCCCATGATCATTATTAAGTCCTACAGATATTGCCTAAGTGATTGGCAGTAGCGAATGGATTCAGAATTGACCAACATGATCCTATAGGCATGATTTCTACGAGCTTATTATTACAGGCCTATAGACAAGATTTCTAGGTGTAGCACAAATTTTAATCTATAAAGATAGGTTTTACTCCTTTTCAATCCTGTAGACATGCTTTCTAATTGCTGAATTGATTTAAACCTCATAGGCATGATTTCTAAATGCTGAATTGATTTGAACCCTATAGGCATGATTTCTAAATGCTAATTTTAGTCGTATAGGCATGATATCTATTGCAGGATTGATGTAAACCCTAAAGTAAGGATTTCTAAGTTTAAAACTGATTTTAGTCCTATAGGTATCCATATAAAGGCAAAATTTAAACAGATTGCCAGGAAAGATAATTATCTCACACAACACAGTCCTATAGGCATGATTGCTAATGCACATTTGTTGAAAACATGTATAGATCCTATGAATATGATTTCTAATGTACAAAATTAAACGAAAGTCCTATAAGCAGGATCTCTAGTGTGCAAATGTAAAAACACAGAATCAAAATGACAGTGAAAGTCATATAGGCAAGATTTCTAAACACAACATAGTATTCACATAGTTTTATTAGCGTAATTAACTCCTATAGGCAGGATTTCTACCCAGTTTTATCAAAAGATATAGTAAAACCCCCCAGCTTCACTAAATATCCCCCAAATATGTTATTACAACCCAGAATATGAAATGAATTACATAATGGTAACAATTACACTATAGTGAGCCTTCATAGGCCCAAATAAACCCGGGAACTAGACCTTTCACCATGACAACAATACAACATAGGGATTCATAGTACATTGGAACCAGGTTTCCAGTGTGTCAAAGTTCCCAAGGGCCTTAGGGGACCCAGGGCAATGCTCACACTAGAGAACCAAATGCTCAGAAATAATTCAAAGGAGATTAGGAACCAAACACCAATGTGTCAGAGTTCAAAAGGGTCTCACATGGACCCCGAGCAGTGCTCACACTGAGGAGGTTAATGATAGAACCTAAGGACCTAAGAATAGGAGTTTGAGGTAGCAGTATACAAAAAGAGACAATGGTAAAGGAAAAATTTTAAAACAGGTTTGAGTTTAGATAAGCCATCATCACAGAGTTTAAAATACAGAATATATAAGCAGAATTGCACTAAGAAGACAGATTGTCAAGATTTGCAAAGTTGTTCATGATCAAGTATACAATTTTAATAAGTTAAAATCCGAAAGGCCTAATTAGGCTAAGTATACATGCTAACATTTAGGACAGTTTTGTCTAATCACAGGAAAACATTGAGACATGGTATTAAGGCAAAAGTCAAGTAATCATGTGGAATCTAAGGAATGCAAGACACACCAGCAGATAAGTTATCAAAGGACATGAATGACAGAAAATGGACTTAATACAACCAAGACATAAAAATACAAGTTTGTAAAGATTCCGGACTGATTAGCTGCATACTAGTATTAACCTAAAAATGCTAAGTTTAGGACAAGTTCAGAACTAGAAAAACAGCATATATGAAACAAGTTAAATGACATTAAGCTAATCCCTAAGAGGATTCATGTTATTCAATATAAACAGTCTCAGAACTAATAACGTCAATTATAGAACTAAATGAAATCACATAAACATGAAACTGGCAGAGTCATGCTCATAATGGACTTTAAACATGCTGGTTCACAAACAGTTCATAGAAGTAAAATGACAAGGGGATAGTCACTCACCAGTTAGACAAGAAAACAAGAAATACACCACAGTAGTCGAGAGCCCAGAATTATTTGGCCTTGGCTTTCAGGCAGCCAAGACCAGAAATAAATGAGAGAGGGCAAAGAGAATACAAAACCAAGCCCTAAGTTCCTTAGTGAGAATATAATGATTCGAGTCTTTCTAAAAAGGGAAAGGAGAGGGGTGTATATAGTATTATATGAGTGTTGAATGGAAACCAGAGCGAAGATTGCTCCTGTTAGGAGAACAGTTGCCCCTAAGACATCCTGCAAACTCAAAATACATTATATGCGTATAGAATTTGTAAATTTAAACATGATGCAAATTCCCTTTCGACCATGAAGATTGTCTTTAGGGGGGCGGGGATGACGTCCTTAGACCATGATGTCCCGGGCCATGAATTGTATGGTAAGGGATTCGAAGGCCATGAAATGATGTTCTCGGGCCATGAAGATGGTGCCTCCGAACCATGACGCCTTTGAATAATGATGTGCAAATTTGAGGGATCCTTAGGCCATGGCATGATGTCTTCCGGCTATAAGGATGGTGCCTTCAGACTATGACGCCTTCGGACAAGGTTGGCTATATTTCAGCCCATGAGGTGCAGAGGCATGATGCTAGAGGTAATAACAAGACAAAGCTTAGTCTTGTGTGGAGTTTGGGGGCAGAGTTTAGCCCCGAGAGAAAAGAGTAATGCAAAGTGGCGAATAGAGAAACACTTATGCGGAGGGAGACAATCCTTAGTATCATGCAAAGAGAAGGCAACACTTATCCTTATGTAAATGGGAGGCAGGGCTTAGCCTCATGCAGGAATTGAGACAGAGCTTAGTCTCATGCAAAGAGAAGGCAATGCTTAGCCTTATGCAAATGGGAGGCAGGGCTTAACCTCATACAGGAATTGAGACAGAGCTTAGTCTCATGCAAAGAGAAGGCAATGCTAGCCTTATGCAAATGGGAGGCAGGGCTTAGCCTCATGCAGGAATTGAGACAGAGCTTAGTCTCATGCAAAGAGAAGACAATGCTTAGCCTTATGCAATTGAGGAGGCAGAGCTTAGCCTCATGCAGGAATTGAGACAGAGCTTAGTCTCATCCAAAGAGAAGGCAATGCTTAGCCTTATGCAAAGGGAGGCAGGGCTTAGCCTCATGCGAATGTAAGAGTAAGAATGAAGTATTCTTAGCTGACAATATGTTTTGTGTATATCAATTGTGTTGTTGTGTGACGATGCTTATGATGATGACATATTCCTGCATCCAAAGAAAAATTTGTGAGTTTTGCAGGGGAGGTTGGTTTGTGCCTTTTGCTTGCTTGATCTGCTCCGTTATGTCCGAGGATCCTGCTCAAGTTGTCAGGGGTAGCATTTAGCTAAAAGTAAAGTTTTCTTTCCAAAAGCATGCGTGTATGGTTTTCAAAGACATAGTGATATGTAGTTTAGAAATTAGTTGGATGAACTAGTAACTGTGACATAATTAGAGACATTGCGATACTCAGCCATAGAATTTTGAGGGTCCTTCTCAAAATTCTGCCCCAATTAACTAGATGAACTTTCTGACTGTTTCGTATGCTGCGGTTGACTGAACTTACTTCGGAATTTTGAGGGTCCTCCTCAAAATTCTGCCCCAGTTTCTGATTGTGGAAAAAATTGAATTGTGACCGAACTAAGCGTGTCTAACGGTCCGGGTTGACCCGGAACTGGACCGGCCTAGATCAGTTAAACCTGGAACCGGACCGGCCTAGACCGGTTAAACCCGTAACTGGACCGACCCGGTATGTAGGGGCCGGGTAAGGCTGGGTAGGCGGGGTAGAGGGGCTTGGTCTGTAAAATATTAGGGCACCGATTAACCGGACCGGTCAAACCCGGTCAAATGAACTGTATACCTTACCGGGTTAACCGGCCCGGACCGGACCGGACCGGTTCAACGGTAATTTTTTTTTTTGTTTTTGTTTTTTAAATGTTTGAGCCCCACTTATCCGTTGGCAACAGTCACCTTGGCAGGGAGCCATTTCCCAACGACATATTTGCACAAATGGCCCTTTTTTGGGCTTTTTTTAAAATAAAAAATGAACACTTTTTCAATTTACAAATTTAACCTTTTCTAAAACTATAAATACACCCCCCTCTTCTTCATTTCTTCACTCATCTCTCATTTCTCAATCTCAATTTCTCTCATTCAAGTTAAATCATGCCCCGTGGTTCTAGAGTGCGCTCATATATTTGGGAACACTTTGATGTGGTAGAAGAAAATGAAGAAGTTTACAAAGTAAAGTGCAGGAATTGTGGTATAATCTTAAATTTTCGTCAAAAGTGCACGGGCACAGGCTGTTTAAGGAGACATATATTGTCTTGAGCGTCCACCAGAAATTCGTTTGATTAATTGATTTGAGACAATTTGTGTTATTTTAATATTATTAGACGTATTATGCATTTATGTTTAATATTTTAGTTTGCTTTATTAATATTATTAGACGTATAAGTGCAAGTTTGAACTTTAATTTGAAGTATTAAATGTAAACTTTAATAGTTTAATTTGCAAGTTTTAGTTTGTTATTTTAATATTATTAGACGGTACCTAATTATTTAATGATATATTCAAATATAAGAATTTTAAAGTCTTTGCATCCTTTATTCAAACACTATTTTTATAAGTTTATTTTTTTGTTTATATTTATGATAGTTATAACAAATATAAAAAAAATAAAAAAAATAAAATAAAATTTACTGTAAACCCGGCCGGCCCGTTAAACCCCTAACCTATACGGTTTAGTTTTTATCCGGATTAACCCGAACCCGTTAAGAATAACTAGTAACCGGCCCGGTACCCCTTCCCGCCCGCTTAAAAAAAAACCCAACCCAGCCCGACCCGACCCATCTGTTAGACACATTTAGACCGAACCCACAGGGCTGCGTACGTATCCCCTCTTAAGCGGGAATCAGGTCGAGAGTAGTTCAATTTACGTCATATGAAAAAGCATAACATGGTTTACACATAGTATATTTTGACTGCATCTGAATTGATAGGCTTTGGCCAGATTTCTCCGTCCATCTCTGCGAGTATGAGCGCTCCTCCTGTCAATACTTTCTGAACCATGTAAGGACCTTGCCAGTTGGGAGAGAATTTCCCTTTGGCCTCATCTTGATGTGGAAATATCCGTTTCATTACCAGCTGCCCCGGTGTAAACTATCTTGGTTTGGCCCTTTTGTTGAAAGCCCTGGACATTTTATTCTAATAGAGCTGGTCGTGACACACTACATTCATCCTCTTTTCGTCTATGATGGCTAATTTCTCATAGCGTTTCCTTATCCATTCTGCATCGTTGAGTTCGGCTTCTTGTATGATTCTTAAAGAAGGAATTTTTACCTCGGCGGGAATGACAGCTTCGGTACCATAAACCAGCAGATAGGGAGTTTCCCCCAATGATGTGAGGACTGTGGTACGGTATCCTAGTAAGGCGAATGGTAATTTCTCGTGCCATTTCTTGTGATTCTCTACCATTTTCCTTAGTATCTTCTTGATGTTTTTGTTGGCGGCCTCCACGACTCCATTCATTTGAGGCCTGTATGCTGTTGAATTCTTGTGCTTGATTCTGAAAGTTTCACCCATGGATTTCATCAGATCGCTATTGAGATTGGCGACATTGTCAGTGATGATGGACTCTGGAACCCTAAATTGACACACAATCCGATCTCTGACAAAATCCGCGACGACTTTCTTAGTTACCGCTTTGTAAGATGCAGCTTCAACCCATTTAGTGAAGTAGTCGATGGACAGTAAAACAAACCGGTGCCTGTTTGAAGTGGTGGGCTCAATTGGGCCGATGATATCCATTCCCCAGGCAACAAAAGGCCAAGGTGATCTTGTTGCATTAAGCTCGTTCGACGGCACCCGTATCATGTTTACATGTATCTGGCATTGGTAGCATTTCTGAACATACCGTATGCAGTCTGTTTTCGTGGTCATCCAAAAGTATCCGGACCTGAGTATTTTCTTGGCCAAGACAAAACCATTCATATGTGGGCCGCAGATTACGACATGTATCTCCTCGAGCAATTTGGAAGCCTCTTTTGCGTCAACACACCTTAACAGTACTATATTGGGAGTCCACATGTACAGGGTTCTTCCGCTTTGGAAGAAGTGATTGGACAATCTCCGAAGGGTGCGTTTCTGAGTATGGTTTGCATGCTCCAGGTATTCTGTTTTTGTCAAATATTCTTTGATGTCGTGGAACCAGGGGTTTCCGTCCGTTTCTTCTTCAACATGAGCACAATATGCCGGCTGATTACGGATCCTCACCGGAATGGGATCGATGAAATTCTTGTCTGGATGTTGTATCATTGATGACAAGGTGGCTAATGCGTCTGCGAATTCATTCTGAATTCTGGGGACATGCCGGAATTCTATCTTTGTGAGCCTCTTCTTAATTTCTTGTACATGATGCAAATATGGCAGTATTTTGGAATTCTTGATAGCCCATTCTCCTTGTACTTGATGTACCAGCAGGTCTGAATCGCCGATTACTAGCAGTTCCTGAATATTCATATCAACAGCCAGGTTGAGCCCTAATATGTAGGCTTCATATTTCTCCATGTTGTTAGTGCATGGGAATCTGAGTTTTGCAGACACCGGATAATGCTGACCAGTTTCTGATACCAAGACGGCTTCGATACCTACTCCTTTAAAATTTGCAGCTCCGTCGAAAAAAATTCTCCAATCGTCGTAGGCTTCAACAATATCTCCTCTTACGAATGATACCTCCTCATCAGGAAAATACGTTTTAGGGATTTGTATTCTCCTCCTACAGGATTTTCAGCAAATGATCTGCTAATGCTTGTCCCTTCACTGCTTTCTGAGTTACATAGATAATGTCGAACTCACTCAGCAAGATTTTCCACTTGGCCAGCTTCCCAGTAGGCATGGGTTTCTACAAGATGTACTTCAGGGGATCCATCCTTGATATGAGATATGTAGTATAGGCACAGAAGTAGTGCCTTAGCTTCTGAGCTATCCAGGTTAGAGCGCAACAAGTGCATTCCAACAAAGAGTATCGTGCTTCATAAGGAGTGAACTTCTTGCTTAAGTAGTATATGGCCTGCTCCTTTCTTCCCGTCTCGTCAAGTTGTCCCAGAACACAATCGAAGGCTCCATCTAACACTGCAAGGTAGAGTAGTAGTGGTCTACCAGGCTATGGTGGGACTAAGACTGGTGGTGTGGACAAGTATTCCTTGATTTTTTCAAAAGCCTTTTGACAATCCTCAGTCCAACTGGTTGCGGCATCCTTTTTCAGCATTTTGAAAATCGGCTCACATATTACTGTGGACTGTGCTATGAAACGACTGATGTAGTTGAGGCTTCCCAAGAAACTCATCACATCCTTCTTGCTTTTTAGTGGTGGTAATTCCTGGATGGCTTTAACCTTTGACGGGGCCAACTTTATTCTCGGCGACTGACGATGAATCCCAACAATTTTCCGGCAGGAACTTCGAATGCACACTTTGCGGGATTTAACTTTAGATTGTACTTCTGCAGCCGGTCAAAGAATTTCCTCAAATCTTCTATGTGATCTGTAGCCCTCTTGGATTTGATGATGACATTGTCAACATAAACCTCTATTTCTTTATGTATCATATCATGGAGGATCATTGTCATAGCCCTCATGTAGGTGGCCCCAACATTCTTCAGACTGAACGACATCATTTTGTAACAATACACTCCCCATGGTGTAATGAAGGCTATTTTCTCTGTGTCTTTTTCGTTCATCCAAATCTGATGGTAACCCGCGAACCAATCTACAAAGGACTGGAGTTCATTCTTGGAACAATTGTCGATCAGAATGTGTATATTTGGTAGCGGGAAATAATCCTTGGGACTTGCTCTGTTTAGATCCCGATAATCAACACAGACTCTGACTTTCCTATCTTTCTTTGAAACCGGTACAATGTTGGACAACCAGGTTGGGTACTCAACTACTCTGAGGACCTTGGCTTTTATCTGCTTGGTGATTTCCTCCTTTATTTTCAGGCTCATGTCTGGCTTGAATTTCCTGAGTTTCTGCTTCGCTGGCGGACACATTGGATTTGTAGGTAACTTGTGAGCCACTATGGATGTGCTCAATCCTGTCATATAGTCGTATGGATATCCTCATATTCTTTCAGGAACCGAGTGTATTCTTCTTTCTCTGACGGTGGAAAATGGATGCTTATGCGGTTTTCCTTGACGATTTCGGAATCTCCCAAGTTGACTATCTCAGTCTCGTCCAGGTTGGACTTGGGCTTGTTCTCAAAGTTCTCCACTTCTCTGACAATTTCCTCAGGTATTACATCCTCTTCTTCTATTTCTTCTGAGTCATTGTCCTTTTGTTGCATTGTCTCATTACATGTCACAGTCGTTGGCTTAACCCTTCAGGTGGCAACTCGTATTCATGAAAGGTAATCTTATGGCTTTCCAGCACTTGTCCCACCATATTGGCCATTTCTCCGCTAGTAATTTTATTGGGAACATATGCTTCATTCAGTATCTTCATCAGAGCATTCCTGTGTGCTTCAGAATTTTGCAGTAATGACAAGATGAATATCTGGGCGGGAGTCTTATTCAGATGATCAACAACAAATACTCCCTTTCTTATACTTTCCTCCATAGGCCATCTAGACCAGTTTCAATGATGGGTTGTTTGTTGAAAGCTTGCTTACTTGTCTCTCCCAAATGCTCCGGTGTGTAAATTCTGCCCGTTCTGGTCATCCCTTGTGCAACGCCAGACTCTTCCATCTTTGCTTTCCTTTTTCTTCTCGACAACATAATCCCAAGGTACAACGTTGGAACTGAAGGGCGGTGTGGATGTCACTGTCACAGTGAAAGGTGTGGATAATTCTACCTCAAACAGAGCAGGTGTGGTTGCAGGTGGTGTCACTTCTACTTCAAAGGGAGCTGATGTAGCTACCTCAACTCTGACTGGCGGCTTTACCTGTACCACAATGGGATTGAGCATGACTGTCAGCTTCTTAGGATCATCACCTTCCCGAATAAGTCCGATTGATCGCTCAGGATCCCATTCTTCATCAGTTTCTATTACATTGACTCCTTCACCCCTATGATCTGGGAGGGGGTTGTTGCGTACATTGGGTGTGGCTTCTTTCTCCTGTATGACCTTGGTATCAATCAGTGTTTGGATCTTGTCTTTCAGGGTGCGACATTCATCAATAGTATGTCCCTTCATACCGGAATGGTATGCACACGTCTTGTTTAGGTTGGTCCATTATGATGAGTTTTCCATAGCCACGACGGGAATAGGGGTGACATATCTAGCAGCTTTTAATCTTTCATATAATTGGTCAATGGGTTCAGCAATAGGGGTGTATTGTCTGGGTGGTTCGCGATCAAATTGGGCCTGGGTTTTTGGTAATTTGGATGAGCTGGAGGTGAATGATAATAGGATGGTTGGGTATTATAGGTGTGGTAGGTGGTAGCGGGTTGAGGGTATCTAGGAGGTGAAGGTTGGTATGTGGGTGGAGGTGTTTGGTATAGAAATTGAGATTTCGGACCTTGGGCAACCATTACTGTTCCCACTTCTTTCTTCTTTGATATGCCTCCTGATTGTAGTGCTTTATTCGTGGCATGCAGTGCCTCGAAATTCGTCACCGTTCCACTTTGATACCTTCCTCGATCCTTTCTCCAAGTTTGATGATATCAGAGAACTTGTGATTCTCGATTACCGTTAACCTTTCGTAATATTGTGGAACCTGAGCCCTGACAAAGAATTTGTTTATCTTCTCTTCATCTAATGCCGGCCTGACCTTCGCTGCTTCTGAATGACCTCCATCGAGTAGCATACTCGCGGAAAGTCTCAGTGGGCTTCTTATTGAGATTCTGGATATAGAAGACATCTGGTGCATTTTTCGTGTTGAATCTGAACCTATCTATGAAGTCTGACGCCATGCTTACCCAAGTAGCCCATTTCTTGGGATTTCGACTTATGTACCAAGACAGAGCGTCTCCCTACAAGCTTATCACAGTAAGTTCTTAAATGAACCTTTGGGTCACCCGTTCCATCGAACATCTTGAACTTAGGAGGTTTGTAACTCTCCGGCAGTTCCACATCTGGCTAAATGCACAAATCCTCATAATTTAAACCTTTGTGTCCTTTGCCTCCTTCAACACCCTGTACTCGGCTTGTGAGTTTCTTGAGATATTCTGCCATGTTCTTAATGAGAAGGTCCTTTTCGGAGGATTCCGGTGTATATGAGATTGGCTGAGCGTAGTGGGGTAATGTTTCCACGTATATGAGGTTGTTTTGATGAATGCCAGAAGTTTGGGTGTAGTGGTGATCATTGGTTGAATTTTGGGGATTGGGGATAGGCTGAGGGGTATTTTGAGGAGTGTGATAAGTGGTTTGCAGATATTGAGTCGGGGGATGATGATGTTGAGGAGGTGTAGGTATGGGTAAAGGATTTTGAGGAGGGGTTGTATATTGGTGGGGTGTGGGAGGATTCTGCGGGCGTTGGTTGGGTGTATTCTGAGAAGGTGCCGGGTTTTGGGTATTTTAATGGTTGATATCTGGGACGTTTAGTGTGAGGGAGAGGTTTTCCAAATTACGGACCTGCTCAAGCTCACCCTGTAGCTCAAGTATCTTCTGTTCAAGCCGGAAACCAAGTCATTTGGTGCCAGAATACTCTGACCATCAGAAGTTTCCACATTCTCAGCATGTGTGGGGTTATCTTTTCTGACGCCACTCATATCGTCCATCTTAGCTTTCCCTTTGCCTTTTGATTCACTTGGAAGAGGAGGAGGTGGAGGGCCTTTGGATCTGGTGTGGTAAGCTGATGATGCCAGTATGTGTGAACCAACCTTAGGGGATGAGAATAATTAAAAAGAAAGAAAAACAAAATGTAACCAAGTTAGTGAGAGTTCTAAAAATGTTTGCAGTATTTAAACACATATTGCAGGAATGTAAATCCGTGTCCTAACTTGGGAGCCTCGTTGTGCCCGAGGTAGGCCTAGAGACAAGTAGATTTAGAGAATTTAATGTCAATAATTTCCTCATTTCATTAATGAAATAAATAAGACGAATCTAAAACGACATTAAGGTAAGTCACTAATGGCACTTGGCCTTATTACATTCGAAAAGCAAGAATGAATAAGTCTAATCTACTTGGTCCCAGAAGGACCTTCTCCAGACCTCGTTCTCTTGGCTCCATCGATCAGGTTCCCCAGGTCGCGCATGTACAACAATAGGTATACCCTGGTGAGATGTCCCCCTTCGATACCTTCTGCATTCTGGCAGTCTATGACTCTTTTCCTCATCTTCCCTTCCAGCCCCATCAAACCCTGCTCCAGATATTCTAGCCTTTCATTTGATCTGGTAGCCATTTTCCTCCACTCATTAATTAATTCCATATTAGTCTTGTGTTGTTCCAAATGCTCAGCCTCAGATTCGCGAGCCCTTTTGCGCAGTCTATTATACTTCACCTGTGCTTCGGCAGCTTCATCTACGACTCTGTTTCCTCGACTGACCCTGACTCGACTATTCCCGAGATGCAGTCTTCCAACTATGATGGGTAAAAATACACATGCCCTGTATGATATCGATCCGGATCGATGGTGTCCCTTTCCACAATAATCTTCAAGTGCCACATAAGTTGAGCTTCACATTTATATGGGATGTCCTCATCTTGGAAATCCGCCCTGTAGTGACTCATTTTGGAGACTCGTGGTATAATCTATTTTCTACCAGCTTGTCTCATGAACCTGATAGGAACATAGGGGTGTATACCCCTTAACCCGATCAACACCAAGTGTGGATCGTCCCTAGATCAGATGATGAAATCATTGGTGGGGAACCACTCGAACATCCAGTGAACCTGGTCCTCAGTCAAGTTGTCAAAAAATTGCACCCATTTTGTAGCATTCTTCGGTTGGGCAAACCTATCGGGATAAAGGTCATTCTCTTAGGGTGGTAAAAGGCTATGTGATCGTTCCACGGTCTTCGTGAAAACTCTTGGCAGTATTGACCTCTCTGGAAATGTTCTAGCAACCAAATGTGTAGTAGCAGAATACAACCGTCGAAGTGTTTGAACCCCTTCTGGCAGCGATCGAAGGCTCGATATATGTCTTCTATAATCATAGGTACAATAGTATATGTTTGTCCCTCGATTCCCTCCATTAAGGCTTTGGTTACCATGGCCAATCTGATGTGAATTCTGTCTTTTTTGCTTGGAGACACTATCATACCCAAGAAGCAGACGTTAAACACGAAAACCCTGCGATGAATCCAACCCAAGGAAGTGATGGAGAATTCATCATAAAGATACGACAAGATTTGCTGTGACCGTATCGTTCATAAAGGAAGTCGAAGGGTATATAGGACTTCTTCAGACACACCAGGTCGTCATTATTTTTCAAACCCATCATTTTTAGAAACCCTCAGGGAGTGCGATTTTCTGGCACCAATAGATCGGGACTGTACCAAGGTAGTCCAGCGAATCCCCCTATTTCCTCCAAAATAGGGGGTCATTTCTATGTTGCCAAAATGGAATACAACCTTTCTCCGTCCCAGAACATAGTAGCATCTTCGATCAACATGTGGTTTGGTTGGATGTCTAATAAGGAAGATAGGTTCCAAGGACTCTTTTCACATGGTTTTTATCACTTGACGGAAGGTCTTCCCACCAATCTAGCAACAACAGGGTATGTTACGGACCATACCAAACCTAGGGACTTCGTGACTCATTTTATACAAAACATATAAGGTTAGAACCTTCCCCCTCCAGATTCGACTATTTATACATTAACGATTAGCATATTGGAATTTATTTCTCCAAATTAATGCACAAATCATGGTTGCGTCCGTTGGGATTATGGAAATCCCAGTGGACTTCAGACAAGGCTTTTCTTAAAGGGTAATTATGTGGACAACATATTAACCCAGGCTAGGTTTTACTATGATGCATGTACAGTTATAATCAAGTAGTAATGTTTCTATAGAGGTCTAGACTGGTACCTTCAAGCACACAACTTGAGGCGGAAAGGCACGAACCGTCGACTGCACCGCTGATCGACTAGTTTTACCGCAAATAAGCCTTTCCAAATTCAAATAGGGTGATATATGAAAAGAGCAAACACTCATCAAGCGTTGCTATGTTATTGATTAAGCACGAGTGGAATATGATGTTGAGCATGATTTATGCAACAGAAAATAGCATGTTGTCACGTATTTGCACGATGAAAAAAATGATAAATGCAGTATTTAATAATTGTAAAGACATTTAAGAAAAAAAATAAAGAGACAAGTCAGTTTCCATAGTAAAGAGTACAGAAAAGAGAAATCGTAAATGACTAAAAA
Source organism: Nicotiana knightiana (assembly GCA_005239525.1). Taxonomy (NCBI): domain Eukaryota; kingdom Viridiplantae; phylum Streptophyta; class Magnoliopsida; order Solanales; family Solanaceae; genus Nicotiana; species Nicotiana knightiana. The sequence continues at coordinate 51,489 of ML369065.1, forward strand.
TAGGCAAAAAATATCCCCAGCGGAGTCGCCATGCTGTCGCGTCCCCCTTTTCTCGCGAAATCGGGTTTGGACGTTTTGGGACAAAATCCTTTTTTCGGGATGGGTTTAAGGAATTGGAAGAGTCGCCACCTAACGGATTAAGGTGCATTAGGGCACCTAGAGCAATTAACTCATTTAACCAGTTTACATCACCAGAGATCGGGTAAGGGCTCAAATTACCTTGAGGGAAGGTGTTAGGCATCCCTCGAGGTCCACAACGGTAGGTCTCGACCGAACGTAAATTAAGCGAATTAGTCTAAAAAAGGGAGAAAGCGACTTGGACAAATACGATATTCAATCTATTTTAAACAAGAGTATAGGGGGTCCTAAGTTTTTTAGCCTATAGGATTATTCCATACAATACTTTGTAACTCCCTCAAGTCGGGGGGTTACTCATAGTATTAACACATGGGCTATCATCTCCTTACTACCCAGTTACTATCTTTAAGTTGTTACTTAAGCGTTCTACCAGTTTCTAGCTCGTTCCTTATGCGTGCACTACCCCTCCCTTACCTATGGCCTTGGAGGTTTTAGGACCTCTATTTGGGGGTAGTTCTAGACCTACCTATATTACTAAAATGTAAAATCTAGGCGACAGACAATAACAAATAGGCCTTTCAGATAAGGAACAAGTATGGGCTCACATTGACCTCCACACATAGACAACAAAAAGCAGGCAATTGAATCAGCAAACTTTATTAACTTTAGAATCCTATAGGCAAGATATCTATGTGGGAAAATAGAATGCAGAGACTGTTTTATTAAGGTGAGCATTAAGACTTGTTTGTTTGCCTACTCATTTTATTCATCATGAACCTGGGCACTTCAGGCAGTAATATCTCACAATTATAACCCCAGGATCATTATTAAGTCCTACAGATATATTGCCTAAGTGATTGGCAGTAGCAAATGGATTCAGAATCGACCAACAGGATCCTATAAGCATGATTTCTACGAGCTTATTAATTGCAAGCCTATAGACATGATTTCTAGGAGTAGCACAGATTTTAATCTATAGAGATATGTTTTACTCCTTTTCAATCCTATAGACATGCTTTCTAATTGCTGAATTGATTTAAACCTTATAGGCATGATTTTTAAATGCTGAATTGATTTAAATCCTATAGGCATGATTTCTAAATGCTGATTTTAATCCTATAGGCATGATATCTATTACAGGATTGATTTAAACCCTATAGGCAGGATTTAGTTTGAAACTGATTTTAGTCCTATAGGCATGATATCTATTAACCGTATAAAGGTAGAATTTAAACAGATTGCCATGAAAAATAATTATCTCACACAACAAAGTCCTATAGGCATGATTGCTAATGCACATTTGTTGAAAACATGTATAGATCCTATGAATAGGATTTCTAATGTACAGAATTAAACGAAAGTCCTATAAGTAGGATCTCTAGTATGCAAATGTAAAAACACAGAATCAAAATGATCATGAAAGTCTTATAGGAAGGATTTCTAAACACAACATAGTATTCACATAGTTTGATCAGCGTAATTAAATCCTATAGGCAGGATTTCTCCCTAGTTTTAACAAAAGATATAAGTAAAATCCTCCAGCTTCACTAAATATCCCCCAAATATGTTATTACAGAGTTATTACAACCTAGAATATCAAATGAATTACATAATGGTAACAGTTACACTATAAGGAGCTTTCATAGGCCCAAATAAACCCGGGAACCAGGCCTTCCACCATAACAACAACACATCATAGGGATTCATAGTGCATTGGAACCAGGTTTCCAGTGTGTCAAAGTTCCCAAGGGCCTCAGGGGACCCAATGAAATGCTCACACTAGAGAACCAAATGCTCAGAAATAATTCAAAGGAGATTAGGAACCAAACACCAATGTGTCAGAGTTCACAAGGGTCTCACGTGGACCCCGGACAATGCTCACACTGAAGAGGTTAAGGATAAATCCTAAGGACCTAAGAATAGGAGTTTGAGGTAGCAATATACAAAAAGAGATAATGGTAAATGACATATTTTAAAACAGGTTTGAGTTTAGAAAAGCCATCATCACAGAGTTTACAACACAGAATATATAGGCCGAATTGCACTAAGAAGACACATTGGCAAGATTTGCAAAGTTGTTCATACTCAAGTATACAATTTTAATAAGTTAAAATCTGAAAGGCCTAATTAGGCTAAGTATACATGCTAACATTTAGGACAACTTTGTCTAATCACAGGAAAACATTGAGACATGGTATTAAGAAAAAAGTCAAGTAATCATGTGGAATCCAAGGAATGCAAGACACACCAACAAACAAGTTATCAAAGGACATGAATGACAGAAAAGGGACTTAATACAACCAAGGCATAATAATACAAGTTTGTAAAGATTCTGGACTGATTAGATGATGAACATACTAGTATTAACCTGAAGATTCTAAGTTTAGGACAAGTTCAGAACTAGCAAAACAACATATATGAAACAAGTTAAAAGACATTAAGCTAATCTCTAAGAGGATTCATGTTATTCAATATAAACAGTCTCAAAACTAATAACGTCAATTATAGAACTAAAGGAAATCACATAAACATGAAACTGACAGAGTCATGCTCATAATGGACTTTAAACATGCTGGTTCACAAACAGTTCATAGAAGTAAAATGAAAAAGGGATAGTCACTCACCAGTTAGGCAAGAAAACAAGAATTACACCACAATAGTCGAGAGCCCAAAATTATTTGGCCTTTGGCTTTCAGCCGGCCAAGACCAAAAATAAATGAGAGAGGGCAAAGAGAATACAGAACCAAGCCCTAAGTTCCTTAGTGAGAATATAATAATTCGAGTCTTTCTAAAAAGGGAAAGGGGAGGGGTTTATATAGTATTATAGTATAAAAAGGAAACATGATAAGTATTAAACCCAGAATCAATTAGAGTCTCATTTTTAGGGCAAATAATACATAAACGAGGGAGTTCAGTAAACTAACAGAGAATCCGAGAATGTAATCATGCAAGTAACACTTAAAATAAGGGGATACAACAGAGAATAAGGAAAATATCATACAAAGATCGATTAAAATCAGATATAGGGCGAAATAAAGTAAAAAATAAAGGAACACGGTAGATTAAACTGAAATAAGGAATATATCAGTCAAATACCAGAAAGGAAAGAGTATCAATCAGAAATCAATAAAGAATAAGAAAATATCTCAAACCCTAGTTGAGATGATGCCTTGAATCGGGCCAAAAATACAAGGATCGTTCAATATAGCATGTATAGAGATGGAAGATCATTCAGATCTTCATAAAACCAGGGTGAATCTACCCGTTATTAAGTTAGTTCTTGCCAAAAATAGGGCAAGAACCAAGTGATGTCAACAACATGTGTATAAGGGCAGAATATTACAAAATAGGTAAGCAAATCATGGATTGATTCCACGTTTGAGCCGGAATTGGAGAGGATTGGGAGTGATGGCGCTAGGGTTTGACAGAGATAGAAGGGGAGTATGAGAGTTTAAGGGCGGCAGGTGAAGAGCTAAATGAGTTAGGGTTGGGGTTTGGTATAGTTAAGAAGGGGGAATTAGATATGGACCGTTGATCTTTAGAGATCAACGGTCACTATTAGAAGGGTCCTGGTTCGGGTGTTTTAAATTTGTATGGGGATTGGGCTAATAGGTCTTGGTCTAGGGGTATTGGGCTAGTAAGGGTGTTGGGTTAAATCCGAAAATGGGGATTTTAGGGGCTAGATTTTAAATGACAATTTTAACAAATAAATAATTTATTAAAAATAATTAACAAATAACAAAATATCACTTATGCATAAAAAATGATTTAAAATAATTACTTAATATTATAAAAATATAAAAAGCCATTTTCTATATAATAATGTAATTATGCATACATATGAGGTATTATTGCCAAATATGCAATTTTAGCCTAAAAATGCAGATGTAATTATAATAAATGTACCAAAATATTTAAATCTTAGTATGAATATAAATGATGAAATTAGATGATAAAATCATCATAAAAATTATTGTGATGCAATTAATGATTATTTATATAATAAAATATGAGAAGAAATTGACTTAAAAATCTTTAAAAATTATGGAAAAATGCTGATTGGTGCTCATGCACTATTTTGAAAGTATATATGTATTTACAAAATATATATGAGAAAAATTGGGTATCAACAGCGGCAGAACTCTTCAGCTATGGGGATGATAGGGAAATAATAACCTACATAGAAGGAGTATGCGTAGAAGGAGCAGTACACAGAGCGGTGTATTTGAACCACATCATGCCCTGCAGGGACTAGGTCTATATGAGCGAGAATTTTGAATTTAGCCCTAAACTCTGAGAGGGCCACCTCTTTCATCAACGACTCCAAGATTTCGGGGTCATCCTTAGGTAACTTCGAGAAGTCAGATCTAGCCTTCTCACCACGGGGAATTATTTCCTCCACCGTAGGAAAACTGTCATCCTCAGCAACAATGGCCACCCCATCGTCATGGGGAGGCGCACGCACTGCCAAGGAGACAAGATCGGATACCCCCAGAACTAGAAGATGCATTAACCATCTTTGTTTATATGTGAAGAAGATACAAGCACGAAAGAGTCGTGAGTAGCAGAAGTTACTAGAATCGGTGAAAACAAGAATGCGAGAGTGAAGGTAATGAAAGCAAGAACATTGAATGAACAAGGAAGAAAGAGATATGGATTTAATATTTGAGAATGCAAAGAATAAGGTAGAGGTTATCCTATTCCGATTTATAAGAACCAATGCATAATAATCAAGAAAACAAACCGTCGATGCCCATCGTAACTATCAAAACGGTAGAGGCATGGGAAACGATGCAATACATCGAGAAAATGCATAATAATGATGTATGATGTCATGAATTCATTCTAAATTGACATAACGATAGGTTATGGCTCACGAATTACCACGTTACCATCTCGCCAAGAACGTTACTACTCAACCTGCTCACCTAAATCTCTCAACCACGACTAGCAAAGTCCACTCATCAAGGTCGCCTAAGAGTCGACCTCAATAAGCGGAGGGACTAACTGTATGGATCAAAATTTGCCTCAAGGATATTCGACACCAAGTGGAATTACGAAAAGTAATTTGGCCGAGGTTGACTAGTAATCAGTAGAGATCACAGCCGAGCTGTCAATCACAACCGATGTCAATTATCAAAAGCAGCAGTAAAGTCTAGTTTTGTAATAGGATCTTTAAGAGAATATTCCGTTGAATATACTCTGTACTTGTACTTTTAGGGTTAATTGGGGGTATGTCCATTATAAATAGAAAGAGAGATAAGGTGAAAGGCATGTAATATTCTCTGATAAGAATACTCATTGAAAAGCAGACTTTATCTCTAGAAAAGATATAAACGCTACCTTTCTAAAGAGATTCGATTGTCTATTATTCAACACTTTTTCACCAGATGCGAGAAGGGTCCCAATATCCTTGTATTTGTCTATCATTCATCATTTTCATCGCCCAGTTTATGTGAACCCTTTCGGAGTACCAGAGTCAAACTGATTAACTTTCATTGTGAATTGAGATATTTATTTTTAATTTTTTTAAATAAAATTATATATTTAATGGAGGATAAGGCTGCGTACAATAGACCCTTGTGGTCCAGCCCTTCCCGGGACCCCGCGCTTAGCGGGAGCTTAGTGCACCGAGCTTCCCTTTTAAAGTTATATATTTAGAAACTACATCAAACGTATTATATATAAGTCACAATAGTTAATCTATCTACGGTTAAGGGTCTGATTTGCCCTTCTACTATCATAAATAGATCTTATTTATCCCCCCGTTTGAGTTTCTTATAAAAAATATCCTCACCGTTATATATTAGTTGCACATTTATCCCTACCTGTTAAAAACACCCTCCCAGATTTTTAAGGAGCACGTGACATCCTCTTATTGGACCAACTAACCCATCCCAACTTTTAATTAAAACCCGCCCGACCCAACCAATTAAGTTATCACAAATCTTGTGCTACTGGAGTTTGGTGTTGCACTTAATGCCTCGTTAATAGTCGTGAAATTACCACTACCATGCTTTGCCACCACCAAATCGAACTTTGTCTGGTTCACTGCAGCTTGCAGAAGTGCTCTCTCTCGCCTCTTCAGCCATTTCGGGGACCCATTCTTCAGAGCCCCGTACTCGGGAAACACTTCTTCAGAAGAAGATACTGATGTCCTTTTAATCTTGTTGAGCATGGCGAGGGAGTTGCTGACGTGGTGAGTGATGGTATACAGATTGTCATCTACGTAACGGGTTAAGTTATTCTTTGTACTGTAGAAGAGTCCATCTAGGCATGTATCCTCATTGGTCATTGCGGCACTGAGAAGTGTTTGGATGTCATTGTAGTGCTTAGAAGTTGACTTCTTGGGGGAAAGATCAGTGAGGGCTGTTATGAGCTCCGCAATAGTTTCTCCCAAGAGTTCATTTGGAGTGCTCGTTTTTCAATAGGTTCCAGTTTGGGTACATACCGACGAAGGCCGCTGCAGTTGTGGGCGGAGGCTTTGACCTCACCTACTGCGACTTTTACAGTGGAAGAGATGATCTCCGCAATGGATTTACGGTGGAGATTTGGGAATGAGGAGAGAGTCGAAACACAAAGTTCCTGGTGAAGTGTTCCTTGGCAATGGGATTGTGCTATTTGGATGTTTTTGTGAACGTGAATATGCGGAGTCGTCTTTTTTCCGAATGCTTGAGAGGATGATGATTTTGGGTTGATTAAGAGAAGGAAGAATGTGGGAGGTAATGACTCTGGCCTAATTGGTTGAGTCGAGCGGGTTTTAATTAAAAGTTGGGGCGGGTCAGTTGGTCCAATAAGAGAATGCCACGTGCTCCTTACAAATCTTGGAGGGTTATTTTAACGGGTAAGGGATAAATGTGCAACTAATATATAACGGTAGGGATATTTTTGATAAGAAACTCAAACGAAGAATAAATAAAACCTATTTATGATAGTAAAAGGATAAATCAGATCCTTAACAGATCTATCTATCTATCTATATCATGCTAATATAAGTGTGAACACTTTAAGTCAAAATTAAAAGACTAAGATGGCTACGTAAAGTTGAATAACAATTTTTCCCTTCAAACAGACACTATTTCTACACCACTTTTGTACAAAAATGCATATGTAGATTTTTCTCTAATTTTGGCATTAGTATCAATCTACTATGTAAAGTTCGTTATAGTTGAGACAAATATGATTTTCCTCGTTTCTTTTCATATATGAACTACTTGTAAATGATACTATAGTTTGAAAATTGCACCGCTCGTGGATTTGAAAGAATCTTCACACTTCACAAATATTCTTCAAAAAATTTGGCTATAAACAAGCAACAAAGAACAAAATATCCTAGTTAATTATTTTTACTTCCATGTATTAACTTCAGAAAGATTACTTATCTAAACCTCGTATTTCATCGTCTTGTCTTCTTTGCATC